>JAHMML010000017.1:1510935-1628380 GCA_020341155.1 Eciton burchellii | reverse complement strand
TATGTATGTATGTATGTATGTATGTATGTATGTATGTATGTATGTATGTATGTATGTATGTATGTATGTATGTATGTATGTATGTATGTATGTATACATCTATGTATATAC
Source organism: Eciton burchellii (assembly GCA_020341155.1). NCBI lineage: Eukaryota > Metazoa > Arthropoda > Insecta > Hymenoptera > Formicidae > Eciton > Eciton burchellii. The sequence goes on along the minus strand of JAHMML010000017.1, from coordinate 1,628,269 downwards.
GTATAGATAACAAATATATAATTTGATACTCTTAACTATTTAAAGAATGCAATATAACAAAGCAAATGATATTGGTTTTGCATTTTGACGAATTTTAGCATTTACTTTAGATAAAATGAAAGAAAAAAATAAAATTTACAAGTATTAAGCACATGCAAAGAATTTTATATATATATATATATATATATATATATAAATATACATATATATTACCTCACGATGGCCGCATTCCTAAGAAAGACAAAATTAATGCTTATATTACGTATATTAGTATGCTCAAATAATGAAATTTAACGAAACTGAATTTGCACAAGAAATACTGCATGATCTTATCAATAAATGATATTTTTTGAAAAAGAGAATAGAAATAGAAGTTCTCGCACTATTGTGTAAATCAATGATACTTAGAATCTATTTGAGCAAGAAATATATATTGTGTACATATCATGAATCGAAAGAAAACATCTTTAAACTTTTGATATTATATTAAAATGAAATATGGGGGAATACTCTTCTTTTTCTGATAACTTGCGATACTAACATATATTACTGCCTAAATACCAATAAAATATCTTCCACATAATTACGTCGACATATCAGTGCACGAATCTAAAAGACTATATTTTTTTATATTTGCGTCACGAGAGGTGCAATTATATTTGATAGAATACCAAGTTGAATTGCATAATAAATAATTCTACTGATACTAGATGCTTTCTTAATAGATTTTCTACTAACTGATTTAGCTCGATATATCGACCATACTAGATAAGTTAAATTATATAGTTATACAACAGATTTGATCAATTACATAATGCAATACTATGACTTGGAGCGGGCGAAGATTGCGACATTAAATTGTACTCTACGGAAACCTGTTCTAGAAACTAACTATAACATCACGCGTCGGAGAGCAAATATCTATCGGATATACCTTTTTGAAATGGTTCAATGTATCGATGCTATTTTCGCACATCTCCGTAATAAGAGTGACGCCAGTGATGAGAACCCCATGATTTTTTTCAGTGATCAAGCTACGAGTAGCTGGTAAAAACATCTCCATCAGTTCCGGCACGCGTCTAATGATTCGAAAGGCACAGAGCGCCGCTTTCTTTCGAATATATGCGTTCGGCGATTTCATTAGTCTTTCAACCTCGGATGCTAAGTCTCTCGCCATTTCCGGTGATGCGATCGCTCCCAAAGTACATAATGCCAAACCAATAACGAATTGCGTGGAATTATTCAAATCACTATATGAACAGAGGAGAGAGAACAAAAATATTAATCTTCTTTCGAAAATGAACATTGAAGAAACATTAACGTGTTGATACAAGAACATTACTTTTTTAAAGAATTTGTTATTAAAAGATGCACATCTTGCCGTTCGTCCAATAATAACATAGCTCCCAAGTAACCGATTCGTTTATCTGTGAATCTTTGCGAGGCAATAAGGTTTAAACATTCCAATTGACCAAAATGCGCCGGATATCTGAAATATTATTAATGCATTAGCATATCTTGCTAACAAGTATCATTTTTATAATATCATAAATCATGATATATTATAATCATAATAACTAATATATCGATACAAACCCTAGCATATGAATATATAGCAGCTTTGCAATGTTACGACATCTCCAGACATTATCTTCTTCTCTGAATGTTGAACGAATATATGCACATTCTTTGTTCACAACTGTTCTCTCTTCCGCTGCTGTCCGTGCCGCTCGTATTTGTCTAATCAGATCCCTCAACCGTGTTGGTGCAGGCATTCTAACTGTTGAGACTTTCAAAGTGTGAAAAAGTTATCAGTACAAATTAATACTATCTTTGGTAACCGCTGATTTTGCTTGCGAATAACTTTGTGAATTAAAAGAAAAGAATAAAATTTCTATTATAAATTTAAATGAAAAAACTCTTAAATATACTTAATTCCATTGAAAAAGCAATGGCTTTTAAATAATTATTCTAATTTTATTTTTTATCTAGGCTAATTCAATTTGCAATTAGACAAAGCGATTGTTAAAATATTGTCAAAATATGATTGTGATAAACACAAAAAATAAACAAGCAGGATCAGATGTTCCAATGATTAGTTATTACAATCAGTGGTCAATTACACTAACAATACACCTACCTCTTTCTACGGCCTCGTTGAAAGCTTGTTTTATAGAGGCCATGTTAAAGGCTGGGTTAAACCTGAAAAAGTACATATCCATGCTGTTTTAGGAGCATTACAATTTCTATTTGCTGGTTCTACTTATCGTGCAATGACACTTGTATTAAATCATTTAACTAACAGCCACTTCAAATGTTTTGTATATCTTACAATATAAGACATGAAAGGAGAATACTACAACTGTATTTTTGCAATAAGCGTTTTCTATGTTAAGGATATTTCGCGATATGATTAATAATAAAACAATAGATTTTGCTATTTTCAATATAGGGTGATGTGAGAGACAAAGATTATAACAATAATTTTTTTCTTACTGCCATTTGTGATTACATCAAATTAGAATTAACTTAAATACATGTATGATGTATGATTATGCGTTACCCATGTTCTGAGGCATTCATTGTTTCTCAGCTTGAGCTCTGAGTCTATGCCACAATGAAAATCAAGTTGCAGACGAGTATAAAACACGAGCTCTGCTATCCCTCCTAGTAGACACAGGATGATGACAGTATTATAAAGTATATTAGTACCATATTAGATCGATGTATTGAAACAATATATATATAAAGAAGAATTCAATCTTTCATGCCAACAATTATAGATTAAATTTCACATCCCTCTGTAGATTTCAATGCAATATTTTTAATATTGTTTTTATCTTTTCTGCTTAAAGCAAAGTATATAATAAAGTTATTAATCCTTTAAGAGATATTCTTTGATTATAAGATGTTTGTCATGATATTTGTTGGAGGGAGGGAGGGAAGAGAGAAAGAGAGGGAGAGAGAGAGAGACAGAGAGTGTGTGTATAATAAAGAATTTGTTTTTTGTCAATGGTTAAAAAAAAAAAAAAAAAAAAAAAAAACGTAAATGGAACTTAAATCATCAAAATCACATTCTATTGAAAACAATTTCAAGTTAACAATTACTCTTAAAAGATCTAATTTAGCCCTTCAGAAGAGAAGAACGATACAAACATAGAGATGATCTTGATTAAGTATTCGATCTAAATGACTAATAATTATGCGTTTCGTTAAATTTGAATATAATCTGTTGCGGAAGGCAAAATGCAAGCAATAGAGCTTGCAAAAATTGCAAAGTACTTGCTATAATTGAGTATCAGGCTTTATGGAGCCACATAAATATATCACTGTACATAATTCGGACCCCGCGGTAGGAGCGTGAAGGACATACCGGCCTCGGAATGCATCGTCGCTCGCGACAGAGCAGAATGCGGGCAGCGCGACGGTAATATATAACCAGTGAGTGATGTCATGCATAAGCACAATTTCACGTGCTAGAATTCTATAGCCGCAATGGTATTATTGCAAAACACGAGCTAAAAGGAAATCACGAATCATCATAATGCAAATAGAGGGTTATAATCCGCAGCTGTCAAACATCGCTTTTCTGCCATCGATACGGGGCACTGCCGTGAATATCGTAACAAATGGATCCGTCAATGAATGTCCCAGAAAGCCAACCACTTCCTGCGTGACGTATTGTCATGAAAGTATACACAGGTCACAAGAATGGACGAGGATGGACATTAAGAATGATACTCGCCTCTTAAAGGACCGGCGCAGCAATGTTCGTGGGGTTATCCACTACTGTGTGTATGGACTAAGTACTTCTGTGTTTACATTGCATACAAAACGCTGCGAATATTAATAATAAAAATGGAATGGAATCGAATATTCTCAGACCGATTCGATTCGTGGATTTTAGCCATCGAAATAAAGTTGTCGAGCTCTACAAAGCCGGAGATCCACCTGGATCGCAATATATGCGCGAGTCGTGCGCCCTCACGCTCCTTCCGTCGCGATATTGGTATCCGAAATACTCTAAACAGTACCGATCCCTTCTTCATATGTACTCGAGGATATAGACGTTGTACAGGAAACACGGTGGCGACGATGTGGATACGTACCGTGCGATGCCGTCAAGTCCCGTGAAGGCGGAGGCTAATCCCAAGTTTGCAATGCAAGCATGAACATAGCTTCTTGTCGCGCGAAGTCCCTACCCACACGGTCGTCGACCACGCAGACCACACACACTGCACACTGTCCGTCCACCCGCGCGATACCGAGCTGCCTATAACGACATGCACTGTTCTACCTTTCTCTCTTTTTCTCTCTCGTCCCCTTTCACTCTTTCTCCGTTTGTCTCGTCGCGACAGGTCGCGCGGAATTTCGCGTGTCTGTACGTAAAACTCAAAGATGGCCGTCATCGCCGTCGACGTTGTCACTGACGTCGTCAGGGACTTTCCATGGTGAAACAGGAGTGAAAAGAGAAGGAAGAAGGAAATAATACTCTCTATCGAACATATAATCAATACGAGACCATTGAATTGTAACCTCATATCTACATTTGATTCGGATGAAAAGATGCCTATCGAAAATGAAAAATCTGCGATGAGTTACCGTAGGATATAAATTCGTGAAACATAATGTGGCACTATTGAGCACAGGCGCGAAATTCAATGTTGCGAGAGGCCAAATACGGCGATATTCTCATCAAGTGAAAATGAATTTTGCGTCAACGATAAAAATGACCGCGGAAAATTTATACAAAATGTTCCAGCATCTAGTTGAGAATATAGACATAATCGTCTTTCCTTTAGCTTGATAATAAAATAAAATTTTGTAGCTTTCGATTAAATCGGAAGCTGTATCTTACAAGTGTCATTGCACGATTGATACTATTTTTAGTTGTTTTTTTCCAGAGGCAAGTATATACACGATATACGAGATAGAAAGTGTCATTAAAATAATTTAATAAGAAATGTGAAAGATATAATGGATCTGTTCTCGTATTTTATTTGAGTATTAAATATGACATACAATATAATAGTATAATATAATTTAATTATAATATTAAAATGAAAATAAAATTTTGGATTAGCAGCCACATTTAATACTTTAAATATATACATGTGAATACACGTACTATAATTATAATTCCTTGTTTCGATATCATTCTCTCCTTTTGATGTTTCATAAAACATTGCTTTAAGTAATATTCATCTCCGAGAAAAGATCATAGAAGGCAACTATATAATGCGTTCTTCTGTATGATAAGATCCCTATCTATATAAGCTACATTATAAGTTAAATAAATCACCTTCTATTCAGTTCTGCTGGCAAGATGCTCCATTCTTCGGCTTCGTAATAAGGCCACATGATAATATTAAACAAATAAAGAAATCAAGATTGAAAAGACTTAAGTAATACAAAAATTATAACCTATATATCATACGATGTATGACTGCGCGATCAATCTCGTATGTTCTTTATCACTAACATAATAGAACACCAGGCATAAGGTGCGGGCATTATCTCTTATCTCTGTGATTACCTTGATATCAGGCATTCACACTCACACAAATTTAGTCTTCATAATTCTAGCAGAATCTATCAGTCTTGATCATCCCTTTATAACTGTATTATATGGAGTTATAAAAAAAATTGCAAATTTTTATACATTTTATATGCATTTAATACCTATATAACTCGGGAGAAAATGATCGTGTACTAATGAAAATGAAATTTTATATTTGTACAAATGCATTGAGATATTTTGCAATATTATGCATTGCAGAAATTGTAGAACAGGAATGTGATGATTAAGATAAGGAATTGTCATCCTGATTACGAGGTGGTCGTACATCATTGTTCCTTTTAACACAATCCACCAGCCAGTGTATACCTTCATCTACTCCATCTCTTTTGCAAAATGTAAATTACTTTTCAATTGTTTAAAAAGTTATATAATATTAAGCGATTTTAATTATCGTTTTTACTTACCCATTAAGAGCTGATACTGGCATTACCATGCAATCCCTTCTACCAATTAAATGTGCATTTTGATTGAATATTGGTTTTACTTCTCTAACACCCATACAGTCAGGTACATCCTGCTTGTTTGCTAACACCAGTAATGGTACACCTGTTAGATGCTCAGATGATATTACTTTATCTAAAATAATAGCTAAGTTTAATATATTATATTTATTGCTTATACCAAATATTTTAAATTGTAGAAAATTAAATGTTTAAATCAAGATTTTTTAAATTTTTTGAAAAGATATCAATTCTCTGTATCATTAAGATATAGAGAAATTTTAAGAGATTAATAAGAATATATCCTCTGTTATTGTTTTACTTGTGACAACAATTTGTTCTATTTAGGCATAATGTCATGGTACCAAAAGTTTCCTTGGAATCTGGTATTCTATCACGATCAGATGAATCAACAATATAAATCACAGCATGTGATTCTGCATAATACTGCAAATACATATGACGATTATCTAATCATTATTCTTTCAAATGTATGTGGCCAGCATAATACTTAAATGTTACACAATTTGATTTTCATTTTTTTCCTTTCAGAAAGGAAAAATTATACATTTGAAGAAGGGAAAATGCACGATGGTGTTAAATTTGTTGTTAATCACTTTGTCCCACAAAGATTGGAGCTCCTCCTGGCCACCGAGGTCCCAGAAATTGAAAGAAACGCCGGCAATGTCGATCTTGCCAATATTCAAACCCACAGTGGTTGTAATCTTGCTCGGATTCATTCCTTTATAGTTTTTCGTGAATTTCGTCTTCGCCGCTTCCAGATAAGTCTACGAAATAGACATTATCCCCGAGACTCATTGGCATAACCTCAAAATCGCGAAGCTCAATAATGTCCTGCCTACCGTCTTTCCCGCATTGTCGAGTCCCAGAATCAATATGAAATATTCATCCTTCTGCACCAGATACTTATACAAACCATGCAGCAGCGTATACATTTTTCACGTATATATGACTGCTTAATACAATTTACATATCACGTTGTTTACATTTTACTTGAGACTGCACTTGTCACGTTTATGTCACGCTGTCGAGTCAAAACGCTGCACTTGTGAGGGCGCTACTGATAAGAAGTTCGCATTTGCACACATTTACCACGTCATTTCAAGTCATTACAATATGATAACGCGTATTCAAATCCGATATTTAAATTTAAATATGTTTACAATAATGGATTTGAATCATCAATTATGTTATTATTTATAGTTGAGTGCAAATGTAACTTTAATAAAGTTAAAATAGCATGGAAATTGAGGAGAATATTACAAAAAAGGATGTGACTGGCATAAATGCAAAAGCATAAGGTACAAAGAATATCTGAAATATCCTTGAAATATTTCATTTTATTGTTGACGATTTAGATCTCACTTAGCTGCAATACATGCTCGTAATCCAAAAGTAGTATCGCTACTTTACGTTTTATTTACAGCATTTTACTCAGTTAATTTGTTTGACTTTATTTTTTGCCCTCCACTTTCAATCACTACTCATCGTTCAGTCTTGTCACAATATAGTACTTATGAAGCAGCACGGTGCACACGCGGAATTCTTGTTAGATTCTGAAATTTCATTTGTTTTTTTATACGAACACCAGACTTCATATTATCTTATTTTATCTTAAGTAAAATTATTGAGAAAAAAAAAATTCGAATAAAGCAACACGAACCGCAAATATATAGTACTTTTCATAGTCGTCATTAAAAATTTGTGTTTCTATAGCATATTTATTACATTTTTTCCAAGAGTATTTGCTTATACGTTAGAATTTAAATATTCTTTTAAATATCTCTATTCAAATATTCAAATATTTCTACTAGAGGAATAAAGTTTTTTGTAAAGTTTGGATATTATATATCAAATTGAAATTGAGTTATATTCAATTTATTCTATTTGATGTCAACTTATGAATTTACACCCAGAAGATTGCACTGTTTATAGCGTCTAATTCGCGTGCTTGCACGTAGTCAAATGAAGCATAACTTTGACATTAATTAACGAATGAAGCTCGTGCTCCTTCATACTATTCCTGACGCACTCACGCATACATACCTAGGGCTATATAACTGCTATTATTTCACAATGTGTTTAATAAAAAAAATATGAGAATATAACGGAAAGACATCGCTTTATGTATCAAGTATAGTATATAAATACATATCGCGGTAATTAAACACGAGAAACAATCATTCCTCAAAAAAAAAGAAGAAAATAGGAAAGAAAAGCTACATTCTGTTATGAGAATTCGAGAATACGAATATCTACGTTGCTTTTAACGCTATGGTCAAAACATATTTTTTTAAATCCATATTAACTAACGATGGTTATAGAAACAGCCATCGTTGCGAATTAAAAGTGCAAATGGCAACGCAGATGTAATACAGATCTCACAACTTAATTATATTAGTTCATTCATATCAGACAATATATCGTCTTTGTGGAACGGAGCACGTTGCTTCAAAAAATTATCACCCATCGTACATCGATTTGAATCGTTTCGCGATACATATCGATAGCATTTTTTTTCTTTTTTTCTCCTATTATCGACCACGAGCGGATAGCTTTATAAATGTATAAACTATATTTTTTCCTTAATTGTGTCACAGCCCTCGTGGCTATAGAACACAAAGTACAACTACATAAATTCTCAATAAGACAATCGATTCCATTAATGGAGAATCGTATAAAAAATATAAGTTTAACGATAAAAAAAGAGAAAAAAAGATAGAGAGAGAGAGAGAGAGAGAAATTTCACGGAACTCTGCTTACATGCTAAGATAACCGCGGGCCTGACTTCGTCTGCGACCAACAAGGTATACGATCAACACAATTACTACCAAACCTGCCAATGCACAACCCACAGTTATAGGGACGATATCGGGTGTATTGAATGAGCAGTCCTTAGCTAAAATAAAATAATAAATGGAAATATAAATCAATTCTGACAGTATATATCATACTGGTAATAATTTGATAAGATAAGACTATATTGACATCTACCTAAAGCAAAAACAGTAGTGTTGTCGCTTCTGAAAGCTTGGAACTGCAAACCAGATATTTTAAGATGTCCTATAGTCTTGTTCTTATCAGGAAGGGTCAAGTTCAGTGTCTGTTCCTTGAAACATCTATAGGAGTTGCTTAATCCAACGCTGAATTGCACTGCCTTATGTACCAGAATGATGGTCTTATCTGAAGAAATAAAAACTTCTCTTCTCAGAAATGAACAAGAGATCAAAGAGTAAATTAATTTATGTAAGAGGTGCTTATTCATACTTAATTTATTATCTGGCAATTCTTTTGAAACCAAAGAGATCTCTAAATGATCAAGAGAGTAATGTTTATCCATTTCGTTCTTCGTGAAATATAACGTGAAATTATTTTGAAGAGATGAATCACTCTGTGATATCCATGACAACACTATATTTTGTTCGATGTCTTTTGCATTGCCGCATTTTCCTGATGCATTACTGTTACTAGGTATATCCATCACTTTGTAAATTGTCTGCAAACAGAAAATTCATCATTTTTTGAATATGTGTGTAGATGAAGGGAAGCATTATATTTTTATCTTTTCCTTATAAATTCTTAATTGATTATATTAATAAAATATAAATATTACTTGATTTTTTATCATCATTTATCATTTTTATATAATACTGATATCATACTTTATTTCTATATACTTACTATATTCTTAGCATTCATATAAGAAACATTAAATTGCGCAGCCATTTGGACGACAATGCACGTTATGTTATTTTCCTGGACAAACCATTTCTTAATACTTGGTGGCGTAGTTGACACTATAGGAGCAATAGTTGTTGTAGTAATAGTAGTAGTAGTAGTAGTAGTAGTTGTAGTAGTTGTAGTAGTTGTTGATGTTGTAGTTGTTGTAGTAGGTTGCTTTGTGATAGACATAGTTGTTTCTGTAGGAGTTAGCTTTGTCATCATTGTTAAGTTTAGCGTCCCTATAGTATCATTGGATTTTGCGTCCACATTCGGTTTAGATGAAAGCTTAGATGCATGTGCATCTTTGTTGGTTTCCAATGATGAGTAAGAGTTCACACTGTCGTTAGTCAAGACGGAGGCATTGTTGACATTGCCAGCTGTTAAAATTATATATAAATATATATATATATTTATTTATATAGTCATATCATACAGGATCTTAGGAATGTAATTTTGACTTTCAAGGTTATATATTAACAAAATTCTTAAACATTAAGGACGAAAAGTATAATACATGACAGAAAAATATACATATAAAATTTTATATTCTATAGAAATAATTATATCATATTTTTCGAAATTAATTTCGACAATTTCCCAATGTCTTTTCTATTATCTTTAATAACTTTAAAAATTTATTAGCTTGGTATATAAACACAGTTAAATATTTTATAAGAAAATATATATCATATTACTTATACATAATATGCTTCCTTGAACTTGAATTATTAATTGCATATTACAAGAAACCATGTGTAAAGCAACTGTCAGTTGCTAAACAAAGAGGAGCAAAGTTCAATATAAAAAAAAAAGATGAAGATAAATGTCGATATTACGGCTGACATTACATATGTATGTTTTGTGTGTATATGTGTGTGATGTCCCACACTCATACTCATACACACCCATATTCACACATAAATTTGATCATTTTATATTCAAGATTATTTAAGAAGGAAAGGAAAGGGAAGAGTCGCATCATCGACTGATTAAATTTGCAACACGGATACTTCTAGGAACGATACTGCTTATCGCAGTAATATAATGCATGCATGGCTTGATTTCTTCCTCTCTCGTCTCGATGTTATCTCATATATATATATATCGAATGATTATCTCGTTTTTAAGTACTGAATCATCGGCGTTCAATATTCAATGCATCGAAAGTGCCAATGCATATCTACCATCGAAATGACAATTTCTACGTTTGAAAAACCCGTACGTTCTATTCGCCTCATCATGGCGCCATTCCGGAGAACAGGATACGCAATTAATTTCGTAACAAAGCGAGACTCGCCGCTATTAAATTCCAATGTTTCTGAAGCGGCAGAGTACCATGTTTGTTAATCTCCTCTCCCCTCGTGAAATCTAGCTCGCGAGATTCGACGACGCGAAGACGAACATGACGTCGCTGATCGCGGTATGCGACATCGCGGGAATATTCTATCCCAATGCGCGACAGCACCAGCTGCCGCAATAACATGACGAAAATGTAATCGCGGATCAGTCATGTTTCGTTACCTGACACGATCGTCGCCGCGCAGCACAGGAGCAGCAGCGATTTCAGCATATCGTCGTACACTCAGTTAATTGTAGTCGCGCGAAAACTATAGTGTATCCGCACAAACCGATCGGCGCGGTTCAGGAAAATGAGGATCCTATGCGGAGACAAGAACGGCGTAGCTAACGCCATCTGTTTTAATTGCGATGATAAGATTATAATGGCGGTTGATTTGAGGTTGATAATCGAAATGAATTGAATAGAATTGAAATTATTAAACGGTTATTATTAATCGAAATTTTTTTATGCCATAATCAAGTAAAATGTCATTCATAAGAAAATGCGACAGTCGTAATTTTACGTTCGTCATATGACGATCTGTCATTTATAAAGAAAATGTCATTTATAAAGAAATTTTGTAAAATATAATGAATATATTTTCCTCCTCTTAATATATTTTTATACTTCATAAAAATGAGTCTCGTGAAAATTAAAATTATGTACGTTTTATATTTATAAAAGGAATGAAGTCAGGATCTTGGAAACATTAATTATTTATTTTATAATGGAAGACACGATTTCAAATAGAACTCTAAGATTAAGAACATTAAGCTTTACTCATAAATTAAATATATTAAATATTTTACAAATTCCCATTTATTTTTGTCATTTCTTTTTACAATGTATAATTATATATCTGATGTATATTATCAATCATATATAATATATTTACAAAGATCACATATCTTCTTTTATTAATGCATTAATGATAAAATTATTCTAACTCACCGATTCCAATGATCACAGCTAATAAACATATATCTAAATATATGTATATGATGCATATGATGCATCATATGATTCACGCTTGAATCTCAAATGACACATAAAATACTATTTACATTTATTTCACAACAAAGTGTGATTATTCAAGGCACAAAAATATAATGAGATACATCATTAGTATCTTCCATAACTTTAGACTGTAGTAACTTAATTTCAAGTCTTAGTTTCTCCTTTTCCATCTCTTGTTTTTTTATCTCATTCGAGTAACAATTCATTTGCAGCTTCAATTTATCTTTTTTCAGTTTTAACATTTCAGTCTCATGATATAATTTCTCTCTCTCCGCACGCAATACCGCCAATTGTTCTTGCAATAATTGATGACTTGCTTCATCAGATAATACCATCTCGGGAGCTTCCATATCCGTTACAGAGATCGGCTTGGTCACCGCATTTGCCTCACTTTCAGGTCCACTTTCTGGCTCCGTCTCTACAGAAGTGCCTTCTTTCACAATCCAAATTCTTGAATCTGTCTCGTGAAAACTGCTAGGTGATTTTGGTGATTGTTGCAATTGCAAAGATTGTTGCAAAGATTCGGTTTGCGGTTTGTGATTAGGCGAAGGAGATGTTTCTTTTGTGACTTTCTCGATCGTAGTAGTGGGAGCAATTGCTTCTATATCTAAAACTAATATATACATTTTTTTGTTTGGTGGAACCTCTATTATATTTTTATCAATATATATAAAAAATACATCAAACATTATATAAAAATTGATTTACCACGTGATTTCGGTGATTGGCTATCATCTACTGTATGTGACAAATGATTGTTACAGTAGTTATTAAATTCTCTTTCATTCACAAAAACTGAACCATCTGCATTAACAATGGATTCAACTATCACTGATGGATCGCCATTCTCCATTACTAACTCGCCCACTATTTCTCCATCAGCTGCTATTATATCGTCCTCATTATTCGTTCTTAGCAATTCGCCTTCATTTGCATCGATCTCGCCAACTACTTCTTCTTGTGTCAATTGAGCACTATAAGAATCTTCGCCATCATTTCCCTCACTTACTTCTAATTCTGTCGATAATGCCTGAGAAAACAACATTTATTTTATATTTATATGCTATTTTTTTACTCATATGATTTATATTTATATTAATATACATGAAATAGTTATAAAACGAATGATATCATACATCTTGACCCCAGGTAGATTCTTGTTCTTTTTTTATTCTCTTGATAGTCCGCGCTATTTCATCTTCGGATTCAGGATACATCTTCCTATTCTTGTCATCCTGTGATGTTTTCTCAATATCATGTATCTTTCTGTATAATTCAAATGCTCGCTGTGGTGTAATGAGCCTTTTTCGTTTATTAGCAGCCGCTATGTTAAACAGATCTTTAGATCGCAAAATTTTATTGGTACGTAATCGCACATACTCCTTTAATCTTTTACGATCAATATGCAATTGCATAAGATCTTCAACCTCCTCTTTGATTTCACCATACAACTTCCTCTCTTGTGGAAGATTTTTAAATAATTCCTATTTTTATAGAAAATCACAAAAGCTCAGTATTACTTATATTATAATATGGATTATTGTAATATAGATATAAATTTTTAGCAGAGTTAAAATTAATTTTTTCAAAAAGAAATAGCTCATATTAAAAGTATTTTTCATGTTTTTAATTTATTTTTTCGATTATGTAATATAATCAATAAAATTTTACTTCTGAGATTTCATGATTGTGTTCATTGTTAACACTAGTCACTTCTAACTTTGTGCCATCTTTGGAAGCTCTGAGCATGATATGAGCAGGACAATTTGTACGTATAGATCTATAAAATATATTAGTAAATACAAAATATATATAAATGAATAGTAATATAAGTATATATTACAGAAAAATTATATAATAATAATTAAACTATATAATAATAATAATTAATTTATATAATTATATTAATAATAATATATTATCAATATATTAATATTATTAATATATCAAGATATTAATAATAATAATAATTAATATATCAAGATATTATGTCAAAAATATCAACTCACTGTGATTGTCTTCTACCAGCACCACGTGGGAGAAATTTTTGGCCACCATAAATGCATGCATATTTAACAGAATAATACTTGAGTTGATCATTAATAGGCCGAGCAGTTTTCATATGAGCCCCTTTCACAGTTCTACTATCTCGTCTCCAATAATGTACTAGACTATGTTTTGAGAATTTCTTCAATTTTTGTTCCAATTCCTTGTAACTATTAAACATTTCTCCCAGACGAAAAGAAACATCATCATTGTCATTGTCATCGTCGATGCTCATGTCCATTGCAAAAGTTAAAAACCTATGCAATAATTGGAAAGGATACATTAACTAATCATTAATTCAACAAGATTCATGTCTCGTCTTTCATCAATGTGAATGAAATGTTTATTATCTTTACCATAGTCATTGTGGCGCTTGATTTATCCAAAGGAAATATAACACGAAATATAAATTTCTTTAACGAAGTGAGATCAAGCATATAAGGAGGTTAGCATGACAAATGAAAATTAGCATGATCGAGATTTTCAACGCGACAACGAAAACATCATCGTCGTCGGTATCATCGTCGCCGTCCTCGTTGCCGTCGCTCGATCAAAATTTGTATCGAAATGATCGAGCATTTCACGAGTGACGGCATCGTTCGAGCAGAACCGAGACAGGAAGGTTATGTTATGTCGTAGTGTTGATGATTGGCGTGGCAGAAGCCACATTGGGAACCGTGAACACAGACGGACCGAATCTCTCGAGAAGAACCGGGCGAGCAGGCGGTCAGGCCTTTCCGCGATTTTAGCGATTAGCTATCCGAATTTTTCGCACGGGGTGAAACTATTGTGGCGCGCGTGCCGCGATTATGACGGTTCGGTGATAGATGAAAGTACATACCGACCACGTTGCGACGTTCCCGCAAACGGGACAAATGACGGCACACGTGAGATTTTCTGTTGCGATTCTCGCGTGCGGTGCAACGATTTTCGAGAAGGAAATCGTCGCGCTTGTCGAACAACGCGGAAGTCTAACGGACCTCTCGGAGGACGTCCGAAAAAATTGGGATGTCTTTTAGGTATTCATACGATGTCTTTCGAATTTTTACATCGTTTGGCCTTATATTAGCGCGGATTAAAGGAAATTTTCGGAACGTCATGCAGAATTACTGTGGCTTCGTATAGTCGTAAGTAATGCGAATAATACACAACTATTTAATAGCAATGAATATCTCTATTATAGAAATAGAGATTTGATAGGAAATCATCGAGATAAAAAATGTTTATATTGAAAGTTATGTACTATAACTTTGCTCAATTCTATTTGTTAAAATGATCGGAATCTATGTTGAAAATTAATGAATATACAATTGATAGTCACCAAATTGAAAATTAGAATCAAAATATATCGAGTTATTGAAGCTTTCTGGAGCCACTTTAAGTGCCCAGAAATGCTGAAATAGATTTTCAGAAAATTAAATTTTCAAATCATAAAAATTTGAATTCATCTTTAACACATTACAATAAATTAATGAGAAATTAATAATAGAAATTTAGAAATGAAATAATTTATATATCTCTAATATAATTTTACAAATATATAAGTCGAAAATTATGCATAATCCTAGAGAATAACTTAGGAGAATAATCCTAGGGAATAACCTAGAGTTAAACGTGCTATACAGCAACCAATCAATCTCTCGCTTTATCAGAAATGACAGAATTATCAGAAAACTACCAATTGGAGCGCTGATGTGCTCTGTATAATGTCGCAGATTGCGGATTAGGATTAAAAGCTAGTTGGTCAATAACATCGTCAGAGTCCACACAAACACAACAGCATCCCCAGTCTGCGGTGGTCATATTATCGACAGCAGTAAGACTCGCGACTCGCCTGCTTTGGGATCGGTTGAGCTACGCTCATTCGTTCATTCAATTGTAGCCTTGTTCGTTAATTCTTTCTTGCTCTGAATCTTTTCATTAATTTCTTGTCGCATATGAATGTTACATTCATTATAATCGTTTCGATGTTTAGAAAATAAATTGAGTTATATTCTACAAGGAAAGTTCGATAGCATTTCAGACGCATATAGCTTTTTCAGCGATAGGCAAGTAGCCCTGTTTGATGCTCGTGGCGAACACGGCAGCTGATGAAGAAAACGCACGATAATATTACGAGAGTTAGCCGGTTAAATACATATAAGGTATTTGACGAGAATTTTAAACGAAATCAGCAACGACGGCGACGACGAGGACGTTTGTTCTTAGGATATTGTATGTATTACGTGATCTTCTATGTGTTTCTTCTACGTGGATGCTACGCGACGACGACGTTGTAGAACACTTGAATACACCGCGACCTGTCCCGTCAATCATGGACGATGATTGCCCGATCGTTAGCTTGAAGCGATCTAGTAGTGCGCCGATGATTAACGAAATCAGCAGCACGACTATGTCTGTTACAACGCCGTCTACTTCATCGTCGAGGTACATCTTTAGTATCTCTTCAATGAAGAATTCTTTTTAATTGCAAATTCATATGAGTATTTTAGATTGTGTTCATATCATGAGAAAATCAATTAAGATGTTCAAGATTTTCGACATTCTTGAAATTCAATGATAAATTTTCATAAATGCTGTAATTGTAGTTTGATAATGGCCCATTGCCAAGATAGTTTAATTCAATAGTTCTTATGAACGGATAATTGAAATTGCCCGTTCAAATTGCTTAACAAGCTGTAAAAGTAGTATTATTGCATGAGGCATTGATTGAATATATATATTGTGTATCTTTATGTATTTTTATTCTTTCTTTGCGATGATATTATAGACCTAATAAAAAAGATTGCATATGATATATATATTAAACATATATTCTTATATAGATTATATAAAAATATATATATTTCATACATATATATGTGTATATATATAAAATCTGTATGTATGTATGTATGTATGTGTATGTGCGTGTAGACGCACATATGTGTATAAGCATATAATATATATATATTTCAACATATAAAACATATGATATTTAGTAGTAGTTTAGATGTATTCCAGATATATATATTTCAGATACTTCCTATATTACAAACTATATAACTATTTAAAATAATATATATTTCAATTTAAATAAATAAAACATTTTTAATGTAGCATATTTATTTAAATTCATATTGAAAATGCATTATCATATATTAAATCATATCATTACATACAAAAATATTGCATGATAATTTGATGTATACATTAAACTTGTCTATCTTTAAACAATTTTTCCTTCATTACTTACAGGGATGCTGTGTTAGCCTACAATATGTTATTTTCACCTAATTCACCTCGTCTACGACGCTTCAGCACTAGTGTAAGATCATATTATATATTTTTATTTTCTTATGATTTGTTATTTATTAAGTAACATAATTGTCTTATAGTTATCTAGTTGTTTAAACTCATAATATTAGCTATAATTGATAAATATTATCTCATAACAAATTTTAAACAAATTTAGTTTGAATTCATCACTTATTAGGTTCTTGTTTTATTTATTTTCTCTTTATTTTTTTTCAGAGTCCTGGTAATGTTCCTAGATTGACACCACGTGTGAGTCAATTGAGACAAGAAGAATGCGTGGATGTTGCTGGTCAAGAAGCTGCACACGAAAAAGAAATTCATAGTGCCATACTAATATCGCAATCATGGGAGGATCTTACCTTGGAAGCTGAAGGATTGTCATTCAAGGATTCAGAATCTCCCACGCAGCAACTTAACAAAATAGAACGACAAATTACAAAAAAGCCATTAGATCCATTAAATTTAAATCTTTCCATTACTGGTTCACCATTGTGTTCTTCGCCTTCACCTACTAGATCTGGATTTAATCAAAGGCAATGTTACTCACCTAATCTTCATTTCTGGAAGAGTAATTTGTCTCCTAGTCCCACAAGAAAAGCATTCGCTACTAGGTATTTATTTCAAATTTATGCATTTACGCAAATTTATGCTACTTGGTCATGAAACGATTGAAAGTTTATAATTAAAGAATACAAATATAAAAAAATTAATTGAAATTTATATTATATTTTAACGTTTGTATAATTTATATTTTATGGATATATATAGACGCAGTTTGAGTCCTATTACAATAAGGCCAAGTTGTTTGGGTCCAGTCAAAAGAAAATTTGAATTAGATGAATCTGCAACAGATCATTTGCAACCTACAAAACGTATTGCTGGTTTACTGACGTCAGTTACATCCAGGTATATTTTTATGACAATTCTTTATTAAACTTAAGCTATAAATAAATTTTATCTAATATATGTAGTATGTCAATTTAATATATAATAATATTTAACTTCTTTATATATAATATATAAATCATATATAAATCAATTTACATATTACAAAAATTTTGATTAACTTTTTATAATAAGTAATATCAATGAGTAAGCTTTCTCTTAAATCTAAAGAAAATGACTAAATATGCATATGAAATATAATAATTATCTTACAGGTCAGATATGTTATCAAGTCCACTTCCAGGCACTATTAGTTCCGTAGGCACACCTGAGTCATTGTCGAGCGCGGATTCTCCTGGTTTTTCTTTCCGACCAGTGGATAGTCCATCGCCAGTTCGTACTACTTTGAACAGTGATAGTGATTCGACTTCAGACACAAGTAATCAAAGTAAACCAATGGATTTGGTCCAAATTGATCAAAACAGTCAGGATGATCACAGATGAATATAAGAGACCATCATTGGATGTGCGAAAGCTGAGAGATTCTTTGATCCTTCTTAATGTGGGAAAGCTAGTATGTATAACTACATCCCGCATTGAATTTTCAAATTGATGTATCTTCATCGGTTAGTCAAAGAATATGTTCTCCTCAAAAAAGGACTCGGATATGTAAATTAATTTGTAAATTGTTCGGAATTTTATTATGCGTAATTTAACGATTGAAAAAGCAAACCTGCACTTTTAAACGACTTTTAATCGTTCCTTAAAAGTACGAGTAAATATATTGCCAATAGTGTTCTTGATTATGCTATTTACACATATCAGCGAATAAATGCCATTACGTGATCACATCATCATATCGTTTCAATTAAGTTTAGTCCGCGGCAAAATATTTAAGGATTTAAATTAAAATGATTTATTTTCTCCTTTCCCTTATTTTTTTTTTCTTTTTTTTCTTTTTCTTTTTTTTCTTTTTTTTTCTTTTTTTTTCTTTTTTTTTTCTTTTTAGATAGTGTTGTATGATTTTAGATGTAACGATTATGTAATATATACGCGGTCCCTTCCATGCTCTGCTCTTTATTCTGACCCATTTCTCTTCAACGATCCTTGCTCTTGTTATCTATTTTTAATATTCAGTATATAAATGATACATATATATATATATAATGGTCGTTAGATGACTTTATAATTCAATGACTTTAAAACATAATATGTAATGAAAAATGTGTTTATTTTATTGATAATCGAAGTTGCGTTTAAATTCGCATTTTTTCGGCTTCACAATATCATATAGATACGATTTGGGCGATTTGATCATATTACTTTAATTCTTTGTCTATTATTATTATCACCAATATATCGCAGTAGGACCTACGCTTCGCTAAGAGATCTATGCGGATGTAATTTAGGTCTTTATATGCTCGTCTTTTTGGCCATATATTTAACCTTAAATATGATTTGTAAATTTGTATCATTCTTATATTTGAAAGTGCAGCAATGATTGTAAATGCATAATGTAATAATTCCTAAAATATGCTGAGAAAATATTTTGACAAAATTAGAAAGTTTTGTTTGAAACATCTCAGTACATTGTTTGAATTGTTTTTAGGATAATATTGCCGGTATAATTTCGGCTTTTCTTTCGAGAATCGAAAGTGTTTTTGATCTGAAATGGAAGAAATTGTTTATGCTTCCTTAACTTTTAACTATCTATCAAATTATGTATTTATGATTAGATGAAACTCGAGTTCCAGTATCAAATATTGAATGTACATACATATACACAAGTGCATAAAATACCATTGTAATTTATGAAATAACGATCTTGTCATATGTATGACTAATAATGATATATAGATGCGTTTATTCTAGATTTTTCTTATAATCTCGGTCATGAATAGCTCTTGTCTACGGATCGCTCTTTCTTTGATGCTTTTAGGAATAATCATATTACATAGATACTGCAAAATGTCTTCTTTACTTGAACCAAAGCATAAGTATTAAGTTTGAATTGTCTTGTATTACAATTAATATTCCTGCTGTTTCTTCATTTTCTTTCTCATTCGACGTACAAATTAGCCTATGCGAAATCATTACACGATTTGTTTTTACGTTCCTGATAAAATATCTATGATAAATTTCTTTATAAAAAAGATTTTCAACCAAAACATTCCGAAAAGATTTTGCGCTATTTGGATCGGATATTACTTGTTTGAAATATTATTTATATAAATATATATAAATAGAGATAAGGAAAGGATAAGAGAAGTCGCTGATTATATTTATGTATATCTATATAAAATTAGATTTCAGAAGCAATTTCATTGAATTAATATGAATTTGTGCCAGAAAATATTAATAATGTATGCAGGAAGAAGTTTTAGAGATCTTGTATATACATTGTAGAATGTATATTTCACATTTTTGCTCGTCTGTTAATAAATTGTTCGTAGGTTCATGTTTTTATTTTTTAGGTAATATAATATTATAAAAATTTTTTCATTAAAGTTTATATCTTCGAATTCTGCTTCGAGTTGTAAATTGTGTTGATTTTCTTTCAAAAATCTCATATTATATATCAATTTCAGCTTTATCATCTTTTGTGTAAGCCAATGTAAATAGGGTGGTCATTATGTAGGATGCATATTTTTAATAAGGAATTGACGATCTAGAAATGTGAATATAAAGTTTAATCTTTGCGCATGGAGCTTGGAAATTTTTATGAATTTTTAGTATGATTTAATATGTAACATAGCGATATTAAATCGTTAACAGAAAAGTGAATTTTAAAATGCATATGCTTCCTACATTTAAGACTGAAACTAGTACTGCGTTATACATATACGATAAACAAGCCTCTTTCCCATAGATCTATGATCAGATCTATAATTATATTTATTGAATATTTTTTCTATAGCGATAGTTGCACGAAAAATTAAAATGTGCCAATTTTGAGCTAAGTACAAGTTTATATTAAAGATTATCTTTTATTATTTAATATATTTGAATAACAATTGATAATTTAGAAATTATTTATGCTGTTTATATGAATAACAAACTGTAAAGTAACATTTATTAATTACGCATAGGCATATAGATTTTATGTTAATTATAAAATTTCGTTATGTGATAATTTTCTAACTAAATTGTTTTGTAAAAGAAATGTTTTGTAGGAAAAGAAATAAATTTCTTTAAAGTAAAATTAATTTCACCCAAGTTCATTTGAAGTTTCATTAACTTTAGCGAATTAATAAATATTGATCAATTATATAAATTATTAAGAAATAATGTTTTTATTCTAAAAATAATCTTGATCAATTTTAACATAACTTTACATTTTTATAAACATCTTTATAAACTTTACTATAAAAACGTACGCTGCGCCATGATCAACTGATTTTAGAACACGTTCTAACAATTTATCGAACGTAACCTAAAAATAAAAATGGGCATAGCTTTAACACTTCGCTTTTCATGTCGCTGGTTTGCATTAGATTTGTTTGTCGGATTTGTTCTTACTTTATTTCCTGATAATGATAATTAAAAGTATAGCATATTTATATATAAAACGATAGTTCACAATTTTGTTCAAGGAGCATATACAAAGGTATATATACATAAAACTATATATTTAGATTGTCATTCTTAGATATTTTTAGATTATAAAAATGACTGACATATTTATTTCAAAATGAATGCACGAAAATATTTTATTTTCAATATCTTGACATTGTCTTTTTAAAAGAGTTCTTTAAATTTTATTCCTATAATGCATTCTAATTTTTGAAGATTTTTATTTATTCAGGACATCATTGTCAGTATAATTTAGATCAGGTTAATTAAGATAACTTAATGATAACAATAACATTCTTTGGTAAGTTGACTTTATTTTTGCTTCAAATCAATATAAATTAAATTATTACAATATATTTATTAATGAATATGATATACTGAAAAAAGTTTTTTTATATGTATCATAATTAATCTTTATGTATTTATTTATAACATTCTATAGAAAATGGTAGACATAAAGGACAATCCTGTTATTGAAGAAGATGTCTTGTATTATGAACCGAGGATACGTGTTAACAGTATAGGATCATCAATTTCATCATCTTCAGATTATATAACAGGAGATGCAGATGATAGTTCAGATAGTAAAGAAACAGTTCCTGCGAGTTTAAAATCAGCAGAAGCCATGCTTTCAATAATAGAGGTATGAAAAAGTGTGAATAATGATTATTATAAGTATGTAACAAATTTAACTTTGGTATAATATGCTGTATTATGATTTTATAATATATTAATTTATATTATATTAATTTATAATTTATATTATATTAATTTATATTATATTATATTTATAATATATTAATTATAATTTTTGTTCCATGATATTTCATAAAACAGAAATTATGAATCGAATCATTAACATTCGCTATCTGCTTACATATATAATTATTTTTTTCTTTTATTTTTTCTTTTATTTAGGGTACAACTGAAGCAAAGCTGCAGGATATGGTGAATAAATGTAAAATGATGGTGTTAGAGAGTTCTGAATGTTCAGAGGAACGTAAATGGCTAGTTCGTCGATTGATTGAGTTACGTTTACGTGTACAGGAGATACGAGAAGCCTCAGATAAAAGGCTATTTGAAACCCAATTAATATTAGGTCATCATTTCATACCACAGAAGTACTACATTACTAAAACTGGCTCTATTTACTGTGACCAATGCAGTGGAACAATTTGGATAATGTTGCAGTCATGGTACAAATGTAATGGTAAGATATTGAGTTTCAAATTATACTTAATAGTGCTGAAAAAATTCAATTGTCTGATAAATGATATAAAACATCACAATTTTCTTCTAAAGATTGCAATTATTGCTGCCATTGGAAGTGTCTCCCAAATGTTTGTCGGATGTGTGTTCATGTAACTGCCAGTGAAGCTGGTGGGTACACCCACATATCAGATATTTGTCCTGAGCAAGGTCTCTCGAAGCAGAGTTATCGTTGTGCCGAATGCAGAATGCGAATAACATTCAGTGAGTATATGATCAATTAAAAAAAAATATATTTAAAATATATATTCAGCTTTGATATTTTCGTTTGTATCTTCTGTTTTATTATATCCTGCTTTACCAATATCCTGTTTTATTAATGAGTGAAGTAAAGCATTTTTAAATTTATTTTATGAATGCTCATTAGAATTAAATTCGTCAATAATATCTCAACATATTTTACAATATGTAAGTATACTAACCTAAATACAAATATTTTTACAAGCTTTCCCAGAGACAGTATCGCTATCTTGTTTTGGCAAATCTAAAACTACAGGTATTTAACATATATCGATTATGTTAAAATACTAATAGCACATTGTCTCGATGTAAATGTAAAACTTTGCTTTTATCTAGTTGTATATATCATCTTTTTCAATTGATATATAATATATATTGATATAACTTTATTAGAATGCTTTCTGAGATAATATTTTGTAAAATTTACAGATAAAATTGTGATTATTCATCAAATTAACAGTGAACAAATATTTATGTTACAGATATATCTAAAATATTCATAATCATCTACAATATAATAATATTGAAAGAATAATATTTTTAGAATCGGCATGGATAGAACCGCGACTATGCAACTACGATGGTTTGTATTACTGTCAGAAATGCCATTGGAATACAGCCATGATCATTCCTGCAAGAGTAATAAAAAATTGGGATCTGGAGCCACGTCTGGTATCCCGCGCCTCGGCACAATTTCTAGCTCTCCTGGAAGAACGTTCTTTAATACCATTGGAAAAATTGAATCCAAAATTATTTACGTTGATTCCGGATTTATCGCTTGTGAAGGTGAGATTCAATCATAATTAAAATAGACATAATAAATAATAAATAATAGAATAGTACGATAACTAATACGATCGATTATGATGTATTTGTACTTCAAATAATTATTAATTATCTTTGGAAATTAATAAATTAGTGATAATCATTAGTAATAATATTGTTTGCGTAAATATTGCGATATGTAAAAATATAAAATTTCAGCGGATGCGAGAAGAAATGCAGATGATGAAGAAATATTTAGTTTTATGCACGGAAGCTGCCATTCAAGGATTACCATGGAAAACTAATCTGCGTTCGCATATGATCGAGAATTCCATTAACTATTCGATCAAGGATCTTGTTGATCTCCAGAATGGTGTTCTCCTGGATGAACTTCGTATCGCATATGACGCAATGCAAGCGCATATCATGCAAAAATGCGAACTTTGCAAAGCAAGGTTATTATTTAAATTTAAACGAGGAAAAAATTCTTTAAGCTTTATATAATTTACTTTATATATTGAATTTATTCATGAATCCTTATATTTTTTGTTCTTAATATATATATATATATATATAATTAGTAGATTATATATGGAATTTCTAAAATCCCTGATGATTAATCGGTTTAAAGATTCTAGAATCGTTCGAATAATTTCTTGCGTTTCTTGCGTATGCGAATTTTTTACGAGTTAATAACATCGTGATAAGTCCAATATTATTATAGTTAATATTATAAGTGTTATTAACAATGATATCTTCATACGTATATGTTCAAAATTTATTCTGTTATAGAAGTTATATTAGTATAAAGTTATTGGAATAAATTAAAAGATTAAATTATAATTTTTCAAGGGGACACTTATGCGAGATATGCCATAATGATGATATCATCTTCCCGTGGAATGCAAGTTCGGTCATTTGTCAACAATGTTCAGCAGTGCATCATCGCGTTTGTTGGTCTAAGTATAATCATTGTTGTCCACGATGTGCACGTTTGCAAAAACGTCTTACCCTGGAAGCACAGACAATGAAGAATGGCGAAGATGATATGGGTGATATTGCGAAGGATTACTGAGCAAATATAAAATATTATCTGTATATAATTAAGGATTTATACTTTGTACCTGTTATTTTTATTTAAAATAGATTAAAGCAATTCCAAAGTGTCAGTTTTTATACTAATCGATATATTTTAACAAACAGTATAGAATTGTATATCTAATTGCGAATTCTTATTTATATATTATGTCATATGATATAATATGTCTAAGTCCTAATCAGTGATATTATAAATAGTACAGACGTATATGTCTTTTGATAGTTACGCAAATGTCGTACATAAAAGCGTGAAGCATCGAAGATATTTTATGTACGCAAATAGCACGATAATTCGTTAAACTTCTACATTTACCTTTATTCCACGTAAGATCGTTAATAATAAATCATCTGTCGCATTATGTATAAACGTGCAGATCCATTGATAGATATAATGATTTATCTAATATAAACAAGGAAAGTTAAGCAAAATTACATCATCGATTCATCGTTATTTATCGTTCCGTATTATTATTTGTCTATTTTGCATTTGTCGTGCTTTTCTTGTATCACTAGAATAAATGTCGATCGCAAATTTTATCTATATCGTCTACATAGATAATGCAACATAATATATGTGCTAGTAGTCGTTTCCTTGGGCGCACCCTTGACATTTGCACAAGTGTTAAATGACAATATTCGACTTACCACCGCGCGTTTGTTTTCGCGGTCGGATGGAGTACTTAAATGAAGTGCGAAGCCGCTATGATCAATTTGAGCTAGAAGCATCAATCAGTCATAGCCAGGTAAGTATACAGCGAAGTACATTACATTGTGCAATTTTCCTTAAATAAGTTAGCGGGTCTCAATCGAATGATTCGTTATCAGATGATTTTCGTCGTTTATATCGTTTTCTATATACTTTTTGCGAAAGCACCGTTTTTATATTGAATTTATATTTGATAATGATCATTAATTAGTATTAATAATGATATATATTTTAATATTATCGATCCTATTTTATTTATAACATAAATTTATTTTATCCTTTATTTATTGCTAAAGATTGTCAAATCTTTAAAAATTGAAGTGAATTTCGGTAAAAAATCTCTTTGTATAAAACCAGATTTCTTGAAAAAGGATTTTTAATATTTATTCATATAATTATCTTTTATTATATTATAGGATATTTTGATTAGATAATATTTTTTATATTAAGATTTTTTATTGCAATTTATACCACCGAAAAAAACTGAAATATTAGAAGATAAAATAAACATATAAATTTTTATACGAATATATATTTTTCTTAAATAATATATTTTACAACGTTAAATAAAAAACGTTGAAACAATTCATATTACAAAAAGGTTATATTGTAAATTTTTAAAAATATTTTTATCTCTAATATAAAAAATCAAGATTTATACTAATTTAAAAATTATTTGTATCCTTGTATTTTATCATTATATTTAGTGAAACATTGAATTATTTTAATTCATTTATAATAATGGAATTAAGAAATATCGAAAGAGGCAATGAGGCAAAGAAATTAACTTGACTTCATTTTGGAAATCATGAAATCATTAACTATAAATCAAAATTAAAAATAGAAAGCTTAGAAATAACTTGAGTTTAAATATAACAATTGTGATAAGATTCTTTGGCGGTAATGTCACATGTCAAAGAATATATATTATCTTGTTTTTACGTTTCTTCACAGAAACAGAGCTAATTTGAATATGATTATTAACTTGAAAATTAAAACTTGCAATTAATTTATATCTATTATCAAATCTTTTATGTTTTAGAAGAATATCATATATTATAATTCACGAAAAACTAAAAATTTTTTTGAATGAATATTATAGAAAATTCTAGTTCCTATAAGTTGTTTTACATTTTGTCTTTTACAGCTTATGTTCATATTTGCGATTATAAGTAATGATTTATTTTTTCTTATAATAGTTTTCAAGAGGCAATATTATATCTGGAAATGCGAACTAATTAATTTTTTATTAATATCATTAGGATTAATATCATTAAGTTTTTCTCTTTCCAAACTCTTCTTATTCTTCTTTTCATATGGAATGCAATAATGTATTATGTTGCAATAATATATCAAAAGAATTGTTTCTATTTTTTACTTTAGATAACTTCACTAGAAAGCACGATGTCACGATTAAACGTTCATCTCTGCGTGCTCCTCTTCGTTTTCAGCATCGCCGTTCAATTCGGCGATTGCCAAAATGATACTTGCGATATTGAAAATATCGGAAAGAGTGAATCTGGTTCTGACCAAACTCGTTTATCATGGATAGAAAAAATCCTGAAACGTTTACTAAAGCCTGTGGAAAATACGGGAAATGCTATCGAGAACATCATTGATCATATTCATGGACGTAAAAATAATGCAACGCAATCTAATAACAAAAAATCCTTTGGTGATGTCCTTGAACAATTTGCAGATCAAGTTCATCTGATAGCTCCAGGTAATTTAGATTAATTAATTTATAATTAAAAAATTGATGGAAAAAAATACTAATCGTCGAAGATAAATCTCGGAAAAATCTACTCTTTTCAATAACATTTTTATATTCAAAAATAAAAAATATTTTATCAGACATTGGAGGATAAAAATATAAACAGATTTTTATTCTTGGGATGAGTAAAATGAAATACAAGATGCTTTCATTACTTTATCATAGCGTTGATATGAAGATTTATTCTCATTGTTATAAACATCATAACTGTAGCGCTAAGTTGATTAATAGATTAAAAGCTTATACTTGCACAATTTCGAAAGATAAAATTATCTTTACAACTATATGCACAATCATTGAATAAATCATTTTTCCCCGTAATTGGTATTAATGGTTTTTCATTTATGCAGAAATAAGATAATAGCCGTTATCAATGAACAGCGATAATTTTAATTTATGATTTTCAATCTGTAGTTTAGATTTTTAGTTGACTTTCTAAAATTATTCGAAAAAACTCTGAAAAAGGGATGAAAGAAAAGTGAGCTTGAATGGTTCAATTTTTATCCTATCGTGATAATGATATCTATGTTAGGAACACTCTGGTGCGGTAATGGAGATATCGCGAAAAAACCGGACGACCTTGGATTCTTCAAGAAAACCGACGCTTGTTGCAGAGCGCATGATAATTGTAAAAATGACATCTTAGCTGGTGACACGAAACTTAATCTTAAGAATAATGGTATCTTTACGAGGTAATTAAAGGAGCAAATATAAGTTTTATTTCCATTATTTCCATAATATTTGAACACTTTTCTGCTTATATTTCTTCTTTAATGCATTTGAAAAAATTCTATAATTCGTTTGTTGCCAAAATTTCACATTCATATGTGTGCCAAAATTCATGTGTGCATAGCTTATGTATAATCTTCTCTTATCACATAAATTTTGTAATTGATGAATGTAACACATACATATCATTACTGAATCATGTATTTATTTTTTGTTAATATAAATTTATTTGATTCTCATTTCTTTTATTAATAGTTTTTGATAAATTATTGATTTATTGATTGATAAATCTTTATAATTTTATGATTACAGATCTGCTTGTGTGTGCGATCATGCGTTTTATAATTGTTTGAAAAATGCCTCGAATATAATTTCTACCAAAATCGGGATAACATATTTTAATATATTGCAACCACAATGTTTCCAATGCAAATGTCCAACCGACAATTGCAAGTAAGGAAAATTATAAAAATAAATTATGTATATATATATATTTATTTATTTACAAATTATTTACAAATTTGGCAAAAGTAAGGAAAATGAATTCAAAATTATATATTGTAATAAAAAATGAGTTAATAGTAGAAAGACATTTAATATCTTAAGATAATTAAGAACATTTGATTAATTTAATTTAACTTTTTAAATAATAATATAATAATTTTAATGAATATAATAATTTTAGTTCTGATGACAGCACGGAATGTAAGGACCACTGCTTAAAATACGAATGGATTAACAATCTTAAATACTGAACGAGCAACTGACATCCAGATTTTATAAAAATATTTTATTGTATATTTTATTGTATTATATATATATATAATATATAATATACAAAATATATTATATATATATATATATTATATATATTTTGTTTTATATATATATATATAATAATTGTTGTTAATAATGATTATTATTATAATCATTAATAAAATAATTACATAGTATTATCTTTTTTAGCTGTTTATTTCTCCTTGCTATATTACATAATATATTTTATATAAAATTATTCGTTTAACTACTATTAATAGTTACCTAATAATTATTCATTTGTATATAGAAAAATAACATAATTGATTCTAACATAAATCATAACACAATTGTATATATCAAAATTTTACTACAGTTTTAATTTTCATAAAACAATAAAATTCTATAATGAAATTTCGGCATGATATTTAAACTGGCTCACCTCTTTTAACTACGTGCGGAATCGTTTTTGGAACCATGCTGGAAATAAAATAAAATAAAATAATGAAGATAAATTGCAAAATTAAAGAAAAAAACGGATTGCACTTCGATTACTTACGTGATGCAGTCGATAATCGGACACACAGATAGACAGAGCGTGCATCCAGTGCAATCGTCCGTCACACTGGGAATGTGGGTATCAGGATCAAAAGTAATCGCCTGATATCCGGAATCTGCACAAGCCATATAGCACTTGCCACAATTTATGCACATATCCTGCAAAAAATTATACAAATGAAGATTTTCCGACCATAGTGTTATTAGTCATTCAAATCAGTTACTTAATAACGCACATCGTCGATCAAAGCAATCACTTGTTGCTTATTATCCAATTTCTTGTAGCTGCTGATATGGGGTAAAGCTTTGCCGATAACGTCCTTAATACTGGGTGTCGATGTAATCGGTTTTGGAGCAGGTCGTGTTACTACAACAGTTTCTTCCAGAAGATTCAAGTTCATTTTTAGTTCAGCTATCTTCTGCTCGCGTAATCTTTGATACTCCCCGAAATACGGTATATGCTACAAGAATATTTCGTAACATGGACATTCTTTAATTTTATACTTATTGTAAATATTAATATTAATAATATTAATATTAATATTAATAATATTAATATTAATATTTTTGTATTGCTATTTAGCTTTTGATTTTGTTTTGTTCTTCAAAAATCAAAGAGTTATTGATGAGTTATGATAACATTTACCTTGCCAAGAGCATGTTGCAAGGAAATAGGCTTGCCTTTTTGGTGTTTGAACGTTGGTGGACTTTGACCGTCCCAATCTTTCACTTGTTCCAGATTTTTCAAGTATAGTAGTGTTTTCAAACCGGTCACGTAATCATCTATTATGGTGAAATCTTGATTCTGAATAGCGCTACAAATCTGTATATATTAAACAATATTAAAATGTTTCTAATATAATTTATAATTTTTTAATTAATGTGTAATATGAATATAATATAGCTAGTCAATATAATTTTTTTATTATAAGTGAATATTTGTGTTATGACATAGTGATATAGTTTTCTCAGCGTCTATGTATCTTTCTCAAGTCACGATTTGCATTAATTACAATTTATTATACTGGACGTAACTTATTATACCTGGACAACCGATGCACCGCAATGCAAGAACTGCAACGCGACATCAGCTGAATCAACGCCGCCGGTAGCGAGTATTGGGAATCCCGGAAGGTAGTTTGAAATCTTTGAGATAGTCATTAGAGCTTGAGGTCTGATGGCATTTCCTGATATCCCACCGTATGTCGTAGATTTGTTGAGACCGACTGCCGGCCAAGGAATGGCATTACTATGCAATCCCATTAACCCTGACACTGTATTGATTGCAGTAACACCATCAGCTTTACCTGTTATAAATATTAATATATTGAATTAATATATTGAATTAATTCTATAAACGTTATATCAAATTTTTTTATATAAACCAAAATATAATATGAGTAATTAAATATTTATTAATTGAATATCGTTAAAGAATAATTGAAATATTGAAGAATTTTCTTTTCTATTTATATAATTATCTTCTCACAATATTATCATTTATTTTATTTTTTGCATATTTATTATCATATTATAGATCTATTATCATATCATGAGATAATTTTGTACCTTCGTAAGCTGCTTTGGCAATGAAACCGATGTCAGTGATGTTAGGTGTTAATTTGATGAAAAATGGTATTTTGACAGCTTCACGTACCCATAAGGAAATGTTTTTGACCAATTCTGGATTCTAAAAATCAATTACAATGCTTTAGTATGAAAATTTTACTGAATAAAAATAAATAAAAAAAAAAAATAAAAGTATATAAAGAAGGAACCTGTCCACAAGCTAAGCCCATTCCGGATTCGCCCATACCATGAGGACAGGATAAATTCAATTCTAATGCATCGGCACCAGCCGCTTCTACACGTTGCGCCAAAGATGTCCAATCATTCTTGTCATATATGCACATGATGCTTGCGATAATAATCTATTAATAAATGATTATGATAATATGGAATAATATCGATTTTATTTATCAATTATTTTATTATTCTAATCTTATTAATTTTATTATTTTCTAATTTCATATAAGATTCGAGCTGAAGAAACTAAGATGTGCACCTTCGTGGGGAAATCTTGTTTCAATTCCCCGATACTGGCGCACCAGTAATTAATATTCTTTTCGGATATCAGCTCGATGTTTAGAAAACTGCTTTGCTCGGGTCCATAATGATAGCGAGAAGTTGTGCCTTTAACGATGCGTGGCGATACATTAGTGACCAAATACTGCAGATTTTGAAAACATATTTAGGGATAAGAAAAATGCTGTATGATTTATAATCCAATGGTTTCTTTCATGGATTACCTTATCTAAGGAGAAGGTTTTTGTGACAACAAAGCCCCAGCCAGCTTCGAAAGCTCGTCGGATCATTGCACTACTGGTGCAAGGAGGCGCGGACGCTAGACCGAAAGGATTCTCAAATTTCAAACCGCATATTTCAACGCTCAGATCAACATCATCAATGGCGGTGTGGAATTTTGGTAATTCTGGTATTTCTGGTACCGTCAAATCGTAAGATTCCTGGATGAGATATATGAAAGTTAAAAAAATAGAGTAATTACTCCCATTATCATTAATTACGCACCTGTATATATTTGTGGATGTACCATGCGGCAGTCTTTCCATCATTTACAGATTCTACAGTTGTTTGCGCGATACCAGCCAGATCTCCTCCGCAAAACACACCTGGTACCGAGGTCGTCATTGTGACCTCGTCTACTTCTGGTTGACCCCACTTGTTCATCTTAACAGGTATCATGGCACGTTTCACTTTATCATAAAAATAATCATTATTTAATTCTATCTTTTCTGACTTTTTATTATTTAATTTATATATAATCTAAAGAACGAAATAACATTGATGCTTACCAGCCGGATTGCACAATTCTGAACCGAAGGCCGATATCACGAAGTTTGCCTTTAAAACAATTTTCTGCTCTTCATCTTCTATCCACTTACCATTCTCATCCTGTTCAGTTTTATAAAATTCGATCGCGGTGATTCTATTATCGTGAAGAACAACTCGTTTCGGCGAAAGGAAAGGAATAAATTCGCATTTCTCTTTTTTTGCCAATTCCACCTAAGAATTGAAAAAAATGTCTTATATTTCAATGTTTACAAGCAAGAAATAGTATTTTATGGCCGTTTACTTCTTCTGAAATGGCCCGTATATTGGTGATTCCTCTTCGAAAAATAATAAACACTTTCCTTGCGCCACATCTGAGAGCGGAAGAAGCGCAATCAAAAGCAGTATCTCCTGCACCGAGAACGATTACATTGCCATGAAGAGATGGAAGTTCCTGCTTGCAAGCACACATACCCGGCTTGCTGCTTTTTGCAACGGAGGGCAGGAAGGTCTTTGAAGTGAAAAAACCCATTTCTGCTGTAAGATTCTTAAAGATCGATATATTCTTCGCTTCTGGTAATCCAATTCCTAAAAAGATAGCTTTATATCCAGCATTTTGAAGACTCTGAAACATTTTTGAATTTGTAATTCGTTATTAGAAATTTATTGTAAATTTCTAGATCAATATTTATTGAAATAATAAAGTAGGAAATAACCGATACAAATTAGAAAAGATGAATATTGCGATATAAATATATCAAGTTTTTGTAAATTAAATTTACTTGTATTGTTAAATCATTTTCGGATAGCGATCTTTCTAGCTCAATCTTCACTCCTAGATCTTTGACGAGGTCCATCTCAAATCTGACAACATCGTATGGAAGTCGATATTGCGGTATTTCGGAGGAACTTAAACCGCCGATGTACTTCTCTTTCTCAAAGATCGTAATGTCATCATAACCCAATCGAGCGAGAAACGTCGCGCATGAAAGAGAAGCCGGTCCACAACCCAACAAAGCGATCTTCGTGTTTGCATGCGGTACCATCTGACCAGGTATTCTAGTTTGAGGTATATTCATTTGTTTGAAAATCTGGAAGAAAAAGAAGAAACAATTAATATAATCTGCTAAATGTTGGAATTATTATGTGACTTTTCTTCAAACATTGTGCGCCTACATTCATCGCGAAGTGTTGGAGTCCGCCGATATTGATAGGTCCTTCTTCAGTCGCGTAAAGATTACATCCGCCCACGCAAAGATCACTAGTTGGACAAACCATACCGCAAGTGAGACCGAGAGGATTGTCTGAGAGGATTGCCTTGGCCGCGCCATAATAATTCTTATTGGAGATCGAAGTAATGAAAGATTTGATATCTAATTGCGTAGGACAAGATTTTTGACAGGGTGCATCGGCACACTTTAGACAACGCGCCGCTTCTTTCAAAGCTCCGCGCTCGCTCAAGGTAGTGAATTTGACATCATCGAAGTTCTTCGTCAGTGACGTACAATTCTGGGAAAAAAAATTGAGAAGAATTAAGATTAAGATAGATAAAATAATCTTGGCGAATCTAATGAATTATATTGGATATATATGAGATATATTTAGTCCTTAAATATCCGATAAACACCTGTTTTTGCTTGAAGATAATGAAAGACTCAATATTATCTGAATTTTAGTCATTTTATTCAGTGAGCCTTGAGTTACTCTGTCAAAGTTTGATCGTTTGCATTTGTATATTTTTTGTATGCACGAACAATTGATTAATATAATCATGGATGATCTAAGAGAATACAAAAGATTTCAATCTTATCGGTTCGTATTTTGCGAGTACAAAATCCTTTTAAAGCATCATGCGAAATGTGATTATAAATGTGATTACAAAGATTAAGATTATAATAAACATTATGATTATGAAGATTAAATAACTTTGAGATTGATGATATTTCTATATTATGATATTTCGAAATAATAATCTTAAAAGATTTATAATACATAAATGCATAAAATGCGATTTATTATATGTCCACTATATCTATAAATTATATAATAGAATAACTTTTATACTGAAATATAAGAATATGTATTTAGCCTTATACATTTTGTAATAGATTTCTATGTAATTCGCTATTTTAGCCAAATTTCGAAAATATTTTAATTAATTTTGTCGAGATTGATATTTAATTCGATTTGTATCTTACATCACATTTCTCATAGATGTTTCTCTTCCATTGTAGTTTATTTTGCTTGGTACGCGCCGATGGTATAAGAGTCGCATGATTTTTGAGCTTTGGATTGATGTCGAGTAAATTCTGAAATATACAATAGATTTCTTTAAATAATTGTAAGAATCTATTATAAAACATAAAATAAGAGTCGCCATGAAAATTCAAATAAAGATAGATATTTAAAGGTACTTAAAGATTTTTATATCGTTATGGGAAATGTATTTGTTAAATAATATTACCTTGATTTGATTGTAACAAACACTCATAAATTGAAAATGTCGAAAAATATAATATAAAGATTAGAAACAAAAGATAATACATAAATATCTGATATTAGATAACACATACATAAATTAAATGATTCCTAGAATAATAGTATAATATATTATACTGAACTAAATATAATTATTTAATACATAAAAAAATGTACTTACTTCTATATCTTTGGAATCCTTACTGTACTTAATCATATTTGCTGGTCAAACGTATGTTGAATCATAAACGAACGAATATACGAATCGAAATAAAAAAGCGAGATAATGATTTAATTGCAAGATCGATGTGAAAGTAACTAAAACAACTCGCCTCGAGTTTATTTGAACAAGTATTAGGATTCTGAACGCGACAGTTCGCTACGATATTTCATATACGACTGGACCTAAGTGATCACTTTGTCGTCACGTGAGTTAATCGATGACATTTACTATTCGTGTTAGTATTAGAGATATCCAAGAAGAAATACCTAGGACATAAACGGATAAATATAAGCATCTTTCGATATTATTCATTTCATTTGAAAAAAATAAAACTAGTTCGTCATATCGGAAGGAATTTGAGCACATTCATGTATGCAAACGTCATTCGATATATTTACATACGTACATATATATACACACACACACACACACACACACACACACACACACATATATATATATGCGCATGTTTCAATTAAAAGCGTTATTTAAATCAAATTTTTTTTTAGTGATGTTTACTTCGCAGATTTTGTAACTTTCTCAGCGCATACATTCATAATTTCTTCTTTATTATAAAGGATCAGCAAAACTCTTTCTGATTTCTCGGTAAAATACGTGGCAATATTTTACACCAAAGTTATAAATAGTCCGCGATGACGTGCGATCTTATCTTGAGAGTATACTGTTTGCTTTGTATGGTACACTCTGTATATCGTATGTAGAAAGCACGAACGTTAATCTGGCTTCATCAATTATTTCTACTTAAATTACATACACGTCGCTTTCGTAATTGTACACAATTGTAATCGCGCAGAAACGTATTTACAAATAACGAACACATATGATGAAAGGGGAACTATCCGATTGATTACAAGTCAGCATGATAATGATGGTACGATTTGTATTGAAGTCACGGAATTTGTCTGGAGAATTACAGAATCCCGTTTAGCATTACGAGAACATTTTAATTGGAGTAATTCAAGTGCAGCAGAACGTAGTCATTAAATACATCGATAATACAATGTACACCCTTTTGTCTCTATAAACCATTGTACTGAACGAGAATCTCTGTTAGAGTACTGCTAGTGTTACTGGTATACTGGCTGAATAGTGTTAAATCTGGATTAAAATTGTTCTCTATAAATAATTCGTCATGAACATTGGACTAGAATTGTAATGATAATAGTTGCATAAATAGTGTACAAAGAAGAAAATTGAACATCCAAAAACTCTTATATCTTTACGATCTTCACCTTCATAAAAGATAGTATCTTCGGCGTATGGTATTCATGACGTTTACCATCGCGAAATGATGAGAGAACAAGGAACAATCACGCCAAATTTTCATCTCTGGATTTATCTGTCGATCATCCGTTTCTTAGGCACGTGGTTACCATTCGCGAGCAAGTATCGATCATTGTATTTGATCTACACCCTTTGTAGCTTCATCTTCATCCTGGGTATTCTACTCATCGTTGAGATAGCGAATGTGTTCGTGAGCTGGCCAGATGCATCAAAGATTCTCTCAGGTGCACCTATACTCATGACAAACTGTGTTCACGCTTTCAAGGTAATCGCATTTTCCTTTCACGCGATTTTGGCAAATGATCGGAGCGATTAAATAATATGCATTTATAAACTTTTATAAACGAAGCTTATTTTATATATGACTTTATCAGCGATTTTAATTCTACTAAATTAACTTACTACAAGATTTATAAACTTTTTTAATTTCATTAATATTCGTAATGAGAGATTTCATCATATTAATAATATAAATAATTATTTCTTATATGTATAAAATATTTTTTGGATATGTTAGTGTTATAGTTTATTTATTGCTAAATTCTAATAATTATGAAAATTAATTTCTCAATTTTTAATCTATAATTGTCTAAAGTATTAATATTTATTATCAAATTTGTTTCTTAGGAAGTGCGATGGTGGTGTAATGGTCAGCATAGTTGCCTTCCAAGCAGTTGATCCGGGTTCGATTCCCGGCCATCGCACATCTTTTTATTATTTTAACATTTTTAATTAATATTTTACGAAAAAGATCATTAATATATTTTATGTTTTTCTTTTCAAAAAACTAATTTATTTTTAAAATTAATATAGTGATATTCTTCAGATATTTCTTCTCTTGAGTCGGCAAAAACGGATTCAGGCACTTCTCGATATGGCTAACAGTTCCGCATTCAATCGATATGACAAAATACATCAGGATTTGCTCAAGGAGTACACACGGAGAAGTATTTTCCATTATGTTATTTATCAGAGTTTTGGCACAGTCGGAACTTTTTTCTTGTGTTTCACTTCTTTCACCCGTTCTTCACATCGGTTGCCGATGGATGGATGGTATCCTTATAATACAACAATAACGCCAGCTTTTGAGATCATCTCAGGGCATCAGAGTATTGCCATTACAATTGCCTGCTTCCATAATGTGGCGATGGATATGCTGATCACTGGCTTGATCGCGGTTGCGTGTTGCCAGTTAGCAATCTTAGAGCAAAACATCATTTCAATTGATAATAAAAGAAGTGTTTGTATATTAGAAGACGATAAAGATGAATCACATATGTTTGAAGGAAAAGAAATCTTATCTTATCAGCAACTTAAGAAATGCGCTGTACATAGTGATATGATATATCAGTTAGTTTTAGTTTTAGTTTTCTATCATTTAATAATGTATTATAATTTCATAAATTAATAGATCTATTTTTATGTATTATATTAATTGGTTTCGATTACTATGATTAATTTCTAATTTGTAATTTTTAATTGGAATTAATTTGTAATTAATTTGTAGTTTCACAAAGGAGATTCAAGACATTTTTGGCATAATTATTTTCTTCCAGTTTCTCTCGAACTGCATAATTATTTGCTTCATCGCCTTTAACGTGTCGCAAGTAAATATGATCGAATATTTTCGATTGACTTTTGTTTCTAATTTGTTTCTAATTCTTATTCTTGATCGATTGTACTGTAGATGAAAATTTACATTCCGGGGATATTAATTGGTATGCTAATATATTTATGCTGCATGACGTATCAGATATTCATTTTCTGTTGGCATGGCAACGAGCTGTATCTTCATGTGAGTAGCAAATCTATCTTCACCTAAGAATGCGTATGAATGCAAAAAACACAATTTTTAGAGTATACGCATAATCACAGCAGCATATTCGAATAATTGGTTCTTCGGTACGGAAAAGTTCAAGCGCAGCTTGCAAATCATCATGATTAGATCTAATCGTCCGTTCACTTTAACTGCCGGTAACATTATGTTACTGTCCTTAGATACTTTCATGCAGGTTCGTAATTTGTTGCTCTAATGTTTCGTTAAAGGGAAATCTAAGTCCTAATAAATCTTAGTAAGTCTGAGGTCTGAAGAATTCACCTTTTTTATTTCGAAAATATGAACAAATATTGTTGAATTCTAATTCAGGATCATAATATCGAAATTGTAATATCGAAGTTGTAATTTTACAAATATTTTGTTTTTTATACAAATCCATATTAATGATTTTGATATTTTAAATCTTACATTTTGAAATAATATCATTAGTTTATGGTGAAAATAAATAATTTTGTGCTTTAGATACTACGGATGTCCTACTCGATTTTTACGCTACTTCAAAACTCAGTCGTGTAATAAACCAGATAAACATCAAATTCAGTAGTTTCAAAAAAAAATGGTTAAAAATATTTAACAATATTTTGATTTTATTAAATGTTTAATAAAATAATTAATATAATAAATATATTCATATAACAATATGTTAGTAAAAATGTTTTACAATTAAATTTATACAATTTTATACAATTTTATACAATTTTATTATTAAAATATGAGGAAAATTATCAATATTTCCTTAAAAATCAATAATATTTTTTATTTCGACGGTATTTTATTATTATACTAAATATCTCGAAAATCAGTGTATCAATATAATTTCATCAATTAATTACAATGCTTCAATCATCATAGCAATACCTTGGCCGCCGCCGATACATGCGGAACCAATACCAAATTTCCCAGTCTTTCGTCTCCTATGGCATACAAAAATGTGAATAGATATACTCGGTATTAATAAAAATATATATAGAAAAAAAAAATATTTATGAGAGGAATACCTGAGTTCGTGCACCAAGTGAGTAATGATCCTGCTACCGGAAGCAGCCAATGGATGTCCTAAGGCGATAGCTCCACCATTCACATTCAATTTATTCAAGTCCAGATTAAGATCCTTTGCGCAGGCCAAGGTTTGAGCTCCAAATGCTTCATTAATCTATTGAAAAGGTAAAACATATCAAAGAAAATATGAAAATTTTGACAATTAAATTACTATTTATTTCTTGCATCATTCTTGTGCTTCTATATTGAAGCTGTTACTTGATGACATAGATAAAAATGAAAAATCTTACCTCGACCAATTCCATATCGTCAAGCGTTTTGCCAGTGAGTTTGAGTAAGTTTTTAATAGCTGGCGCCGGACCAATTCCCATAATACTTGGTTCTACGCCGATGATAGAGTATCCAATCAAACGCGCTAATGGTTTCAAGCCTTCCGCTTTAACGGCTTCTTCGCTAGCCAAAATAACAGTGGCTGCTCCATCACAAATGCCCTAAGAAATGAGAAGAAAGCTAATTTAATTTAATTTCTAAAATTTAGTTTGAAGAGAAATTTTTGACATAAAGATGTATAAATATGTATAAGAAAAGATGCACTGCACCGATGCAGAACCGGCTGTGACTAATCCATCTTTCTGAAAAACTGGTTTCAATTTAGCCAATGTCTCCATTGTCGTTTCCGGACGCGGATGTTCATCTACATTGACAACAGTATCCCGTTTCTTAATTTTTATTTGCACAGGTACTATTTCTTCGTTAAAACGACCTGCATCATGAGCTGTAATACATTAATTTTTTGATTGATGAAAATTATCTTATAAAAAATAGAAAATTTTAATTTATTTAAAAGTAATTGATAATTAGAATTTTTATTCTATTCACAATAGTTAAGGAATAAAAAAAATATCTTGTATCAAATAAGATATGATATTTACCAGCTTTCCAGCGCTGTTGACTGCTCAATGCGAATTGGTCAACTTCCTCTCTTTTCAAGTTGTATTGAGCGCCAAGCTTTTCCGCTGTCATACCCATAGGTAGGTTACAATAAGTATCGTGTAAACCAATCCAAAGAGAATCCTCAAATTCATGTTTCTGACCCAATATAGTTCCATAACGGATACCCCTTACAATGAACGGAGCTTGACTCATATTTTCTGTACCACCCGTTAAAACAATTCTAGATTCACCCACTAAAATATTCTATAATGCAAATTTTGATGAGCACATTCTCTTGCATTTTGTTTGT
The DNA here is from genome assembly GCA_020341155.1 of Eciton burchellii. Taxonomy (NCBI): domain Eukaryota; kingdom Metazoa; phylum Arthropoda; class Insecta; order Hymenoptera; family Formicidae; genus Eciton; species Eciton burchellii. The sequence goes on along the minus strand of JAHMML010000017.1, from coordinate 1,587,517 downwards.
TGGTATTTATAATTGTACATCTTGCTTTATTTTTTTGTATCAATGTATATCAATGTATCAATATGTATCAATTTTTCCAAAAAAATATTACGTAATTTTCTCTAACATACAAAATTATTTTATAAATTATTAGATAAAAATATGTAATCTTTTATTACTAAAAATTTATCTAATTAAATAATATTTGCAGAATTTTTTTATTAACCTGAGCTCCACTAATGATAGCTTGGAAACCGGAACCACATAATCTATTTACACCAAGCGCTGACTTTTGCAATGGAATTCCTGATTTCAATAGAACATGCCTAGGTAGGTAAATTCCATCGACCGATGTTGACTATTAATAAAGAGTGAATCAAAATATCAATTTATAAAAATTGTAATTTATGTATGAATTGCATATCTTATTGTATATGAAAATAATTACTGTCATGACATGTCCAAATATGACACTATCAATCTTTTCTGGTTTCAGATCAGCTGCTTGCATAGCAGCAGTTGATGCAATAACTGATAGATCAGTAGCACTCTTGTTGGTAAATATGCCACCCATCGTGCCAAATGGAGTACGCTTCGCAGCAACAATAAAAATACCTTAAAAAAGAAAACATTATAAATCCTTGTAAAAAATAAGTATTATCATGATTATTTTTTTTCTTTTTGAAATCTTGATTATTTTTTTCTATTGATCTTTCTTTATTTTTTTCTATTTTTCTTTTTTTTTCTATTTCTTTATCTATCTTTCTTTATTTATAACTTCTTATATTTTAATAAAAAATCTAAATCAGCAATAAATTTTTTCTTTTTTTTAGTATATTTGCCAAGTATATTTGCTTGATTTTAGAAGCACACAGTGTTAATGCAATGATTAATAAGATTAAATTCATTTTCAAAGTATATTTGCTTGCAAATTTCATAAATTGCAAGAAAGATACTTATGATTGAGGAATATGTATATTATATTAATACTTTTAATTTCAAGAACTTTTAATTAAAGGTGCATATGATTTTTTTATATTACCTTTTGTTATGGCGGACATCGTGATGAAAATTATCCTCGGAAATATGCGTAGAATTTGAAAAGAACGAATAATATAACTATTCAGGATCACAGTTCAAAGTATGTTTCATCTAATGTTGCGTATGTATATATACAATATGGTGACTATATTTCATAAGAGTGGGGCAGATTACGAGAACGTATAATATGGCTAGTTAGAATCAAAGTTCAAAGTACACGTCTCATAAATTATTATCTAACATATATATAGTGTTAACACATATATAGTTCTAACATACAAATATAGTAATTATATCTCACAAGAGTAGGGTAGATTGGCACGAGAATGTATAATATAACTATTCAGGATCAAAGTTCAAAGTACACATCTCACCGAATTATCAGACCGAATAATCTTTGCATACATTATATACAAGGTACAGTAAAGATACCTTACAAGAGTGGGGCGGATTCCCGCGAAATTTTTTGATTTTAATGTCAAGTTCTTGTTACATCTATATTGATCTATATTTTTTATTGATATTTTTATATTTATGTATATATGTTTACATCTTATATATGCATTTATATACTGTATTATTTATGCTAAGAATTTAGATGCAAAATTTTATTTATAAATTTTATTTGTTCAATCCGAATCTTATGATTCATATAATGCGTCTAACAAATATGATAAATTAACGAATCTAATGTTAATTTGAATAAACTTAATTATCGCAGTAATATATATGTAAAACGACTTATTTAAGAATGTAGTTTAAAACAAATATGTTTAATCAAATATCTTTTATGTTGTATACATGATAGATGACGCTTTATCTATCATATGACAACTTTTATTTCAGTCTTACTAATAATAATTAATTATAATGATTTATTATTACATATAATCGTAGATCAGTTTTTATTTTTTAATATTTACAATAAGCATCGACTTCAGAACTACAACTGATTGAAGTGACTTGAAATTCATGTCAAATATAATGATATTGGGAATTTTCTGATTCTAGTCATTATATTACTTAACTGGTAAACCATTACCAATGTGGATTTGATGCCATTATTTTATATTATGGGTATTTAATACACATTTATTATCAATGATTCCCATAAATATATTTGAAAATATACGGTTTTTAAGTTAATTATTAATATGATTTAAAAATAATTATCGATATAATTATGAGATAGTGCTTTCATCGTGAAGCAGAAAGCGCTTTTAATTGGCACGTATCACATTTTATTAAAAAGAAGATATAATCCCTATATAAAAACTAATATAAACAGATTAGACATTGTGACGTTTGATTTTCTATCCCTTTCCGTATATATAATTATTATAAATAGATTTCTTAGCATATAAATTATATCGTAACGAGAATTTGCATGTGTATATCAACAATTTTTGTACTTATTAAATTCTTGATTCTAAAAAAAGGATAAGAAAGAAGCTACACGCGTAAATCCAGCAATATGTCTTTCCTTATTCTTACACTTTGAGATGACAATCTACTTATATACTAAAATAGGAAGTTAATGTGAATTACACAATAACAGCCACATAATTCTTCATCTATTATCAGTTCAAAATGTTCATTCTTGATATTCGACGACACCTGCTTGTTTTGCGCTTTCCACTCCCTATGAATAGATGAATAGATCGTTTTTAGTTTTTTGCACATTTAAGTTTTAATATGTATATATATATATATATGTATATGTATATACATGAATCTCTTAATTGAACCTTACTTACATCTTCGAAAAATGTATGCATTTCCTGCGCCGCTTGAACTGACGAGAAAACTGCCCTCAAGACTCTTCTCACAGGAGGTTCCAAGGCATAGTCAATTCCACTCCATATACATTCTTTGCCTTCCACCTTTGCAATGAAATGCAAGTGAGTAACAAGAATGCATACATACATTTTTTATATAAATTGTGTATTAATTGTATTACCTGCATTACTGTATCAATGCTGATGATAGTGTTGCTTGCATACTCATCAGAATCATCAAGTTTTAGCACGATTCTCTCGGCGTAGATATCAGAATCGTAATGAATTGCTAGATTCCCTAGACCCACCTGTTCCCATTTGTTCGCATCGGGCCATCTCGTGAATACGGTGGCGCGTTTTTCGATTATGGGATATATTTCTTGATCATCATCTTCTTCCTCATCTTCGTCATCTTCTTCTTCATTCACTTCCTCGTTTTGCTCGCCCGCATTGTCTTGATTATGATTTTCATTTTCTTCACCTTCACCGACGCATCCCTCTTCATCTATGAATATATAGATCGCCATAAAAATACATGCTCTCAGATTCAAATTATACCGAAGCATGCGTTTGCGCATACATACACTTCATCTGAGAATATACGAGCATATTTACAGGAGAACTCGTAAGAGTTTTATGAATATCATAAAATATTAGTAAAAGCGACATTTATAATCCAGTTTTCTTTCACATTTTGAAAGATTGAACATAAACGCGCATAAGTTTTTATTATAATTACATAACGTATATAGATATAGAATATATAGAATTCTAAGTGCATAAAATAATTAATAAGTCATACAATTTTAACAAGGTGAGGTAACAATTTTTCGATATAGAAATCGATTACATATCACAAAATTTGTATGATTTCAAATTATATTGTATTAATTGCAGATATTCAGTTATATACACATACATTCATACATGTACACATAACACGCTAATTACATTGTCGATCCAATATAACAAATAGACTTAAGCATTTTTTACTTTAAACTTAAATGAATGACAAATAATTGGTCATGAAATAGATATCGCAGAAAAAGTTGCATGATACAAGTCGATAGATGTATCATATTGACAAAGAAACTATAAATAAAATTAATAGACCAAAGAAGAAACGTGCTCCAGATTTGTGGCTTAACTATGTACTACCTTGAATATTTTTCTTCTCGCGTAATTCTTGTTGGATTTTATCGATGTGCGTTTTGAACTGCTGAGCCAGATCGGGTGATTTAAATTTCACTGCCAGTTGTTCGGCGCACGGTTCTTGCTCGGCATAATTTATACCAGCCCACATCCAGGCTTGAGTTGATGTAGAAAGCGGACGAAATTCCACGTCCGAAGTAATCAGAAAGTTGCAGACAACTTTGTGAACTTGTTCCCGACGTAGCAGCAACCGATAGCTACCCTGACCTGCGTGATACAGAATCTTCATCTCGCCAACACCGCGTTCTTTCCACTCCTTCGTAGCATTGTCATATCTATACAATTTGGCTCGATTGGAAAACACTATAAAAAAAGTATATAGGTAATAGAAATAAAGCGAATTGATTTTGCAATCGCATATATATTCGCATGTAAATAATATATCCGTAATTCTGATTTTATAATTATTATATTTGATTAATTAAATATTTTTTTGTATAGAATAAATTACTTTTCTCTTCATCTTCTTCGCCTGTCCGGATTTCAATCGCATCCGGTAGAGGTACGATAGGTTCAAAATAAGGATCATGTTCGTTATCTACTTCATTGTTGTCGCCATCATCTTCTTCATTATCTTCTTTTTGCACAGAATCCTCACGAGATTTATTGTGAGTTACTGCCGAGCTATTTTGCGATGATACGACAGATTTCGAACCGAACACGGATGATCCGGCACCAGCAAATTTAAAGTTAGGATCTGAAAAAAGTTACGGCTCGAAGTATTAAATATATCAAACAATTTCATTATGAATTGATTGAACAAGAAGTGAGATATCATATTGAGAGTTACATTAAAACAGAGAGAAACTATTTCAATTTACTTATAGCTAATAAATATCTTTCTTCAATCGCATGACTTTATGACGTACCAGTTTTGAAAGCTTCTGGTTGCGCCGCTGTCGCAGCGAGTGCCGAAAATGACATGCTGTTAGGTGACAAGAAACATGCATTTTCCTCGCTTTTCTGAATATTGCCCGATAGTTTTGTGCCAAAAACACTCGGCGTTGGTGTCGTCGTCGTCATCATTGTTATTGTTGTTGTTGTACCAAAGATATTTGTCGCGGGTATTGCCGCTGCGCCGAAAACATTCGTTGTTGCCGTCGTTCCGCTGAAGATATTTGATGTCGGCGTTGTCGTTACACCAAAGGCACTTGTCGTCATCGCAGCGTTACTAAATGACGATGTGCTATTATCAAATATCTTAGAAAAGGACACGGAATTAGTAGTACTTGAATCAAATATCGAATTGCTTGATTGACTAGCCACATTAAATGTGACTGTCGACGAGATGGTAGTAGTCGTATTCCCCGTCTGCGTGATTGCAGATCCAAACACGAAGGAACCAGTACCCAAAGTACTAGTAGTCAATGACGGAGTAGAGCTTATTGTGGTGGTAGTAGTAGATATCTTGTTGGTATTAAAAGAAGAAAGCGAGTTACCGAACAGGGAATTGCCATCACTATTCGCTCCGAAGACAGAAGTCTTGGATAAATCTGTGGCGCCACCAAATATATTTTTGCTAGTATCAAAAGAAAAAGTGGGCGTTTTAAATATCGACGTCGTCGACGTCGTTTGACCGAATACTGGATGTCCAGTTATATCGGAAACAGTTGTCTGTGGTTTGTCTGTAGTTTGGATATTGAAAGGATTACAGATCTTAACATTCTCGAGTGAGATGCTCGCTGTTGTTATAGGTTTTTCTGCTGTTTCATTAGCACTAAACTGCGGATTCATGCCAAAAGAAAAACTCGTAGCTTTTTTATCATTGAAGAGTTTTAGGTCACTGGTACCGAAGCTCATCGTGGAGCTATCGAAAATATTCGAGGTGGCTGGAATTGTTTTGGCAGATGAGAAGGAGAATCCATTTTTCACAGATGTGGGTTGAAGTACACTTGGAACAGTTTCAATATTCTTGCTTGTATCGTTGGAGGACAGAGTTGTTATATTTGATACAAGTTTCGATGAAGTTATCAGTTTGTTTTCTTCCATTCTAGATTTTTTATCCAAATCTTCAGCAATAATGTTAGGATACAATACTATATCTGGTTCTTTACAGCCTCTACAGCCTTTACAATCCTCTTTCTGTTTATAAGCATAGAAATTCTCTGGAAGCTGTAATTTTAAAGCGGCAGCTTTTTCTTCTGGCGTGACCTTTATCTCATAGACGATTTCAATTTCCTCAGCTGAGCTAGTCTTTGTCGTTTGCATTATCGTTCCTGCTGGTTTGTCCATCTTCTCACTATCGCTCGATAATATATCCTTTCTAGCGTCATCAATCATTTTTTTGAAATTCGTCGCAATTTCGGCCGTTTTAAAGCGACACGCAAATTGCATGTACTCAATTTCACCATCGCTGTAATCTGCTGTGGCCCATAGCCATGTTTTTTCATCTTTTGGTGTGAATTCTAATTCTGCGGATAATAGATGATTTAGACATAATTTCAATACATGATCTCGCCGCATGACCAACCGTAATTTGCCGGTTTCTTTGTGACGTAACAATTTGATATCACCTAATCCACGTTCTTTCCACTCTTTCACTGTGGTATCGAATCTGAATAATTTCGCTCGATGACTATAGAGCATTTCTTCATTTTCTTCGCCGGTCTTTACCTCGACTTTATCAGGTAATGGCACGACTGGCGAGAAATGAATATCTTCGCTTTCTACTACTTCATCTTCGCTAGTCTCACCGCCACCACCGCCACCACCGCCACCACCGGGCGATTTAACTGGTGATTTGGACATGAAATTAAAGTTGAATGATTTTGTAGGCGAACCGAAGGTAAATGGTTTATCGCCGGAATTTAGCATAGTGCCGCTTTTTACTGGCATACCAAACACAAAGCTGGTAGTGCCGCTACTTTCCTCTGGTTTAGTCAATGTCGTTTTGGCATTGTCATTTATATTCTTATCCTCCATTCGAAAGCTGAAACTAGTATTAGTTGTCTCCTTGGCCACATCTTTAGGAATGCCGAAGGAGAACGTGGTTATTGGTGCTGCAGTAGATGAAGATACGTTCAATTGGAAAACATTCTGCTGCGGCTTAGGTGGTTGCGACGGATCTTTGGGCTTATCACAGGCAACGCAATACACATTTGCGCCGGAATTGACTACATAGCAGTCTGGACAGGGCCAGGAACCGGCCGCTGGTTTAAACAATTCTGATAATGGTTGTTTGCTAATGGAATCAACAGATTTAGTAGTAACTGCAATAGAACTCGTTTTGTCATTGTTCGTCTTCAAAGAGGATGGAGTCTCGCATGCTATACATTTAATATTTGTAGCATTATTTCTAGTGTAACAACTGTTGCATTCCCAGGAACCAATTGGTGGCTTGAATATTTCCGACAATGGCGGAGGTTGAGACTTATCCAGATTTTCTACTTTTTTTTCACTCGATGATGCTTGAAACTTCCTTCCGAATTCTTTTGCGACTTCGCTTGTACTATAGCCTTTAGTTAAGTTGTACCGAGAGTTCAATATAGTATTATAAAATTGGGAAGCTAATTCTGAAGTGCTAAAGGTTGCGGCATATAATGACCAGATATTATCAGGCCCTTTGGTGTCCTTTGGAATAGTCCAATTGACAATGGTAGTACCGTTTTTATATGTAAATGATATATCCAGCGAGATCTCATGACTATAGAGTTTAGTTCCCCCATCATTCGTCATCAATAAACGAAGTTTCCTAGATTTCATATTCAACAACAATTTTATTGAGCCTTTGCCCTTGTCCTTCCACTGCTTGGTATTAGTGTTCATGTCTTGATATTGAAAGCTTGCTATTCCATCAAATAAGTCCTCTTCGTCTTCAGTTTGTGCCTCATTAAGTGATTCTGCTTTCGTACCAGATAGTGGCAAACGAGACCTTCTCAACGTTGCGGAATTTTGATTGGATGAAGTAAATATCGGTGATGCCGCGCTTTGGTGCATCAAATCGGATTGTGAAGTCGTTGTCGGAATTGTGGATGTGCCAAAAATGAAATTTGTAGATGATGTGGTATTTGTTATGGTGGTTGTAATTTTTGTCTCAGATTTATTAGCCAATTTAGTGAATGAAAATCCGCTAAATGGACTAACTTTCGGTGGTTCTTCAGATTTTTTAGACTTATTTGCATCAGTATCGCTGACTTCTTGTATAATGGGCGTTGAGCTAAAGATAAATCCTCCTAAAGTTGTTGCGCCGGGTTTTGATTTATCCATCGAAGTTGCTTCCATTGTTGAACTAATCTTCGCTTGTTGTGTTGCCTGTGATTTCTGGTTTTTTATTATATTCTTATCATTAGAAAAAGAAATTAAGCCAATCTTGTCGTTGGATGATTTCTCCGGTGATGTTACAGTCGAATTAAGTTTAGCTTGATCGAAGGCTTCTTTGAATGCTATCGCCTCCTCAACAGTCTTAAATCTGATGCAGAGTTTCTCAAGTTTTACTTCCTCATCGGCAAAATCGTTAGCGACCCAGCACCAAGCCTTGTTGTTATTCGGCATAGCAGTAAGTTCTATATCAGGTCTTAACATATGATTTGCGCAGATCTTTAAAACTTGATCACGGCGCATAAGTAAACGTACTTTGCCTTCTGTATTACGTAACAATTTTACATAACCGATACCACGCTCCTTCCATTCTTTATCAGCGAAACGGTACAATTTCGCTCGTCCACAATATAGAGAAACTTCATCTTCTTCACCAGTGGTGACCTTCACCTTCGCGGGCAACGGTATAACGGGAACAAAATCTGGTATAGGATCATGCTCTTGTTCGCATACTTCCGTAGACGTGTTCGGTGATTCGATAGGTTCATATAAAGGTTTGATACTAATATCAGTAGTCTTATCAGGTATCTTAATGGATTCATTCTGATGAGCGTTTGACCAAGTAGTAATCGCCTGAATCTCCTGAGTCGCTTGTGTAGTCATGATTGGTATGTTAGATGTTAAGCTGGTATACATTGGTGGTATATTATTACCCAATGTGACGTAGATTGTAGATGGTGGTAGATTGACAGTAGTTGGTATAGTAGCTTGTGAGGGCATGGGTATCTGATAGCAATGCGGCGCATCGGATGATGATGGTAATTTCGTTGTTGTAGGCGTTATACCTATTGTCGTCATTGTCCCTGTCGTTGCTGTTGTTATTGGCGTCGAAGTAAAACTACCTGGTGTTCCTAATCGATATTGTGGTGGTATAGTGACACTCAGGATCGGTTGTATGGGTGGTATCGTAGTTGGTAAAGTGTCAGACGATGTAATGACCACATTTACGGGCGGCGCCTTGTTCACTGCTGCAGTCTTGATAATTGTCGTTGTTGCAGTTGTACTTGTGATTCTCGTTGCCTCAGGTTTCGTTCGCGATACGTCAATTTTCTGCTGTAATGGCGGTATCTGCAATGACGAATTCGCCACGGCTGCCGCTGCAGCAGCTGCTGCTGCTGCCGGCATGAGATCGGGCAACTGCGAAGATAACGTCGGGGCAAAGAGACTCTGTTGTAATGGATTATCCGGCACTTTCGATTGATTAGGATACAATACTGGCATTGGATAAACAGTGTGTGGGTACAATGTCGATATTGCTGCTTGCGTATTCGGATCGGTGAATGGTAATCCACTTTGATAATATCCTTGGAATGCAGTCGGGGATGGATATACTAGTGATGAATAAGGATGCCGATGTTGTGGCGTGAACATATTGCCAGAGATTGTAGATGCCGGAGCAGTAGATTGATTCGGATAAGTATTCAAATCATTATATTCATCATCATCAAAGACATAGAAATCATCAGGTTCAACAGAAGGATTGATATTCTGTTGCTGCTGATGCGCGCGTTGCTGTTGCTGCTTTTGAGTCTCCTTACGCAATTCCACTACTTCCTTTGTCAGGGTATCTACTTTATCAGTCAGAGTTTTCATTTGTAACATCATACCTTTCATTTGCTCCGTTAATTCTTGCATCTCGCTATCTCGTGATTGCATGATCTGGCGTATCTGGGCGTCGAGACGTTCTGGACTTGGGCGTGCTTCTGTGCGATTTTTCGATACGTTCAAGTAATCTTGATGCTGCTGTCTGCACGGTGTACTGGTATGTCTCGGTACACGTTGGACATTTCTTTGCGGAGTACTCAATATATTCGAAATGCTAACTGGTGTTATCACCGGTAATACCGGATTTATAGCCACTATTGGATCTATAGCACTATGAGCGGGTGAATAACTTTCGTCAGATATACCATCGCAATCATTCCTACTGATATCACCTCTGCCCAGATCTGGATCGATTCGCTTTAACTTATTCTCAATAGTGGCGATATGATCCGCGAGTTCGGCATTCAAAGGATGTTTAGGGTTTACACCAGGACTGCGAAGTCGATCGAGTGTGAGATAAAGACAGTTCCTTGCCTTCGATAGCATTATGATATGCTGTGACCGCATCTCCGACGTAAGACTTTCGCGCGGTGTATTATTTATTATGTCATCTGCGAATATTCGATAGATCAGGGACTGCTGAAATGACGCTTCCGGATATTTCAGAGACTGCAACGCATCGATTGCTTGTTCGTATTGCTTCTCACGCACAAAACGCTGGGCTAATTGGAATTTACCCTCCTCAAGAGCATCCGCTATCTCAGTAGTGCTCATTTCTTTACCTTGATAATTAAATAATTTTGATGGTGACATACGTAATGTTTGATTGTTTTGTAATCTCTCTAACAATGGTATAGCAGCCGTCCAATACATATCAGAACGTGCATCCCAAGGTAGAACATCCTCCTCATCTTCCTTTTCTTTTGCCTGCATTGAGCGATGATGAAACATACGAGCTAAATGTACCAATAACACCGGATGTAGACCATGATTGCCAATACAACGTACGACTTCTAGACCTTGCTGTAATTCCTGCCGCAATTCGCTAATGTTGCTGATGTTATTATCTTCTTGCTTCGAATATATCTTGTATGCAGCAGACCACCATTTTTCTTGATTGCTAGTAGAAAGTGTCGGAGTTAGATCAACGGGTAGTGTTGGTAATTTCTCAGGATTCATAAAACTATTAAACTGTTGCTCTTCCAGCATAGCAGATGCACATATTATCGCCACGTTCAGAAATGCATCTATATCCATTAAACATAAACTCTCGGGCGCCGCTTGATTCATATTAGATATTGAGACTTGCAGAGACGGAAATACGTGCGAATACGCATCCGGAAATATATTATCTTTGTGATGAGACCGAAATTTCATCCCGAACCAAATTTGATGATGTAACGAATCGGGCCACACCATTTGCGCACCTATAAATAAAAAAGTACATACTTGTGATTTCTAATTTAGTTTTTAAATATATTTTTAATTACCGTTTTCCAATAATAATTATTATTATACATACGTTGATAATAAAATCTTAGTTGAGCTGCAGTACAGAAACGCAAAGGTAGAGAATCAGAAGTTGAATAATTGCAAAAATATGAAGTCCTTGAATGATCAATATATATTTTATTTAAAAAAATTCTCTGGAAAAAAAACAAATATATATATAGAGTGGGAAGAATATACACAGCACAGATGCACACACGCACGCACGCGCGTGCACACACACACACACACACACACACACACACACACACACACACACACASAGAGAGAGAGAGAGAGAGAGAGAGAGAGAGAGAGAGAGAGAGAGAAACTACACTAATTATAAAATGTAATTCACATGAAGTTTGATGGATACCTGAAAAACGCGTTCTCTCCAGAGTCCTGTACAAAATTTATCGATTTTATCCATAAGTTTTTTCATATCATCCTTGGCATAATCTTGAAGAATGTGACCTAAATATAAGACAATGTTAATAAAAATTTTCATATTATACATAAATGCATATATAATGCATATATATATATATATACTGCAGAACATTTTGAATACCAGCTTGACAACAGCGATACGATGCATCCTGGTTCCATGTATTATATTGATTTTTAAGTTCATCAGCAACTAGATGTACGCGTGTTCCAGTTGGTAATGTACCCACATCTAATGCAGTCAGAAATAGAGGTGCAGATAATCTACCTGCTTCACTCCAGCTGCCTTGTTCGCGTTTCGTTTTACGCAACAATAAACATGCCAGATGGAAGTTCAACTGACCCCACATATGCGTGAACAAATGCTCCGTAAAAGGGTATTGTTCTTTTGAAAACTCCTTCGAATTCATCTCCTTGAGATTTTGATCAAAACTATAAAATGTAATTTTCATTTCATGAGTATATAGAAATGATAGGCCATATTGTAAACAGTACGTTAGAAAGATAAACAATACGTAAAAAATAAGAAGTTTGCTATTCTTTTCTATAAATTTAAGGATGAAAAAATCAATTTAGATGCGACATATGCTATCCGATATACTTACTTAAATACTGCTTGAGTCGCCTCTGGAATGCTTTTCTTCATTTCACTGCCTTGTTCTTTGAGGCACAGTGCTGCATATCTTTCTGATGTAGATATATAATAAAACCAGAAAAACCAGTCGCAAGATTTGGTCTCTTTACACTTCGTTAGTAGCTCATATAACAATTGATACCATACAATGCTGTTTCTATGTCGAACAGTACCTTCTATAGTAATGACATGTTCATATGCTTTATCTAATCTGTTTTCTGACATATAATGATTTAACAGCTTAACACGAAGCTGGACATCAGTCGGTCTCGCTGCTAATTCAGCTAAAAAAAATTATTTTTATTAATTTCCAATATTTTTTATTCTGATATATTGTAATAAGCAGCATTAACTTACATGTAATGAGTGCTTCAAGATCTTTACTGCTATTGTTCGGTTTTTCCATAGTCAACAATTTTTCCTTCAATTGGAAAACAACTGGATTATGTGGAAATTGTTTATCAGCTCTTTCAATCCAATATTTTATTTTGCTGGCATCTAATCTTATATCCGTGTCAACCAATAATTCACATACTGTAAAATATAAGGAAAAAAAAGAAAAAGAAAAACAACTATTACATTGTTAAAAAATATTTAAAAATATTTTAAAGATGATAAGATAATGCAAAGAGATAATATAATTGATAAGATAATGATAATTACACGAAAGAGCAAATCTTTGATTTTTTACCTTTTAAAACAAGATCATCTTGTCTCCCTTCGAGTTCAAGAGAAGTCTTATACTCATTAAAAGCGGCTTCTTTTTGGCCAAGTGCTTCATATGCCTGACCCAATAATTTATGTGCACTAGCAGAACTATCTCGTACTTCTAAGTAACTAGATACATATCTTTTTGTAGATTCATAATCGCCCACTTGATAATATAGTTTGGCAACATTATAACACCTAAGATTTTTCTGCAAAAAAAATCGATTTAAAATCAAGTTTAATTGATTTTAAAAAGTTTTAAATTCTATTAAAGAAATTATATCTAAATTTAATTTATTACTTAATTTGAGAAATTTAATAGAAAAATGTTCAGATAATGAAATTAAGATTTATTAAAATTTACGAAAATACGCACATGTTATTTAACAACGCGTCATGCGTTTGTAATTGAATAGGAGTTTCATATTTAAATATATTTTATATTCAAATAGAAATTGTTAGGATATAGCATAGGTATTAATTAAATAGTTATTAAAACAATCATGGATTAGTAAAATTATCATTATTGATTAAAATAATGTAAATATTAAAATACAATTTTGCTCCGACTTTGAATCCAATTTGAAAGATGGCAACCGTTAGGGAAATGTCGCCTCTACGATATATCACGCATACAACATAAGGATAAGTTTGACCGGTGAGTGTCATCAGATAAATATAATAACAGCAACTGTTTATATTGAAATTATAAAAAAGATTTGATTTGTAGTTTTGCGATAAATAAATCAAAACTATATCAAGTATTTATCGTAAGAGGTATCGATATATCCATAGATTTCCCGCGAAAATTCGCCATCATGTACAACATGCGCTCGCGCGTAATCGCGTTCTCTGGCGTGGCGACTCAAGGTCTCCGGTATATATCGAACTGTAAGCATGGTTGTTCAATACATCGAATATATATTCGATATCGTTGTTGCTGTTAGCAAAAACAGAATGGAAAACTCATTCGGCTACGCGCGATCGCTGACCTCAGGAGAAAGACTATTTTCGAGTGCACGATCGGCGTAACCTCACCTCATTCTCATTTCGCAGCTTACTGAAGATGTTCTGCACATGACGATCAACGTCCTTTTTTGAGCGAAACATGTTGATTGCGCTGATGCGCCAGTTAATAAGTTTTTTGTCGCACTATTAGAGAGTAATAATCTCGTTCATTCAACAATGTATGCACATCACAGTACTCATCACGCAAGTTCGCTCACAACGCACGTCTCTTTCAAACGGCACCGTCGAATACAACGTTGTCAACCTCCAAAGATCGATGACGTAAAATTTCCCTAGGAACTTAAATGCGAAAATATGTGTATGATTTTTAATTTATTAAGCTAATGATAGTTTTATGAGAAAGAATTTATTGAATTATTTATGTTTTATGTTATTTATATTCTTGATCTGAATTTATGCAAAAGATACATTTTTTGAATATTATCTGTTGAAGTGCGATAAAATAGACTTTAATTATTTTTCGCAATATCAGTTCCGAGTATTGTAACTGTATTAATTTCTAAGCAATACATTACAAATCTTCATCATTTTTGAAAAATAGAATAATAGTACGATTCAATATTTGATCCATGCAATTTTATTTTCATGCTAATGAAAAATCCAGTGTGATATATCATCAAACATGTCCGAGGATGAATCTTGAGAATTATATATTATATGATTGTAACATTTTTCTTCCGATCTGTTTTGACGGAATCATAAGAATTGATTTGTTATGATTTTTATTTACTTTCCGTTATAATTTTTAATTTATGCTCTATCATCTCAGCAATTAAAAACACAATGGTAGAAGAAATCATTAATCCCAGCAATAAACCAAAAGTAAGAAGATTGAAATATTGCTTTGAGAAATTATATATAGAAATTTTATTTATAAGATTTCTTCTTTAAATTGTACACTATATTACAGAATAAGACAGCTCGTCCACGTCCGGTATACTTGTGGAATGTTTTAGACGTACAAAAATGGCTAAGACGACATTGTAGTGATTATTATCAGTTATATCATGAGAAGTTTTTATATGTAAGCATTTTTCTCTTCTCTTCTACAATTTGTTTTCTTGATTTCTAAGTCCTATTATGATTTTCTTACAACAGTCTTAGTCTTTGTCATAATTTATATAAGATATATTGAAAAAATTTATTAATAATAGTAATAATAATAGTAATATATTTTTTATCATAAAGAATTGATAAAAAATAAAAATATTTTCTATCTTTTTAGCATGACATTACAGGAAGAGTATTATTAAGAATAAATGAAAACATCTTACTGCGTCTTGGTATCAATAACGAACAACATAGAATGGACATATGGAGAGAAATTATGAAGTTACATCTCAAAACAGACATATTAGAGATTAGAGATATAGAACGACGTAATAACATGAATATGAACTTTGACTGAAATGAAACATATATTTTATATTTATATCTTAAGACATATTTATTTATATATAATTATATATAAACATATTAATATTTAGAATTATATATTAATATATTACAGAATCTTAAACTTATATTTTTTAATCATTTTTATTTACATAAATGTTGAATATTTAAATATAGAAATAAGATGCATAAAAACAAAATGCATATTTTTAGTATAATTTATAAAAGATCAAATATAATATATATATATATATATATATATATATTATATTACATTTTCTAAAAATGGATGTTACAAATAAATTGCTTATAACATTTCCCAAATTTGCTCTTAAAATCGAAAAATGTGACAATTCGTTTAAAATAAGAAATAGGAAAATAGATTATATAAATCCAACACAGATGGCATCAGCGATGTCAAAGGAATAAAAATTGTTCTTTACATCTTTAGATCTATCATTTATGGTTAGCATTCTGCTGTATATTCATCTTGAGCCTCGTTATACGAAATGGTAATTCACGTTTATTATAATTCACATATTATATTTTGCTTCTTATATTCATATTCCATAATATGCAAAATATTTTTCCCATGAAACGCGAATTGAGTTTGTAAATTGACGAAAAAATAATATTCTTGACTACATCCAAATAGCGTTCAATGGATACTGACCATGTGGCTATTGGCATATGATGCGTTTAATTAATGCGTTAAAATCTTCCGCAATTAGTTCATGCACGTTCTATTTAGTCTTACTTAAAATTTATTTAATATATAATTGTAATTTGGTGTGAGAAATGTTTAGAAACGAATTCTGTGATATAACCTAATCTAACTTAAATTGATATTTGCATAATTTAAGCAGATGTACATATACATGATTTAATTTTGTATTTGTTTTGCAGACTTGCAAGCGCAGAAACGGTGGACGTGCCAAGCATGGACGTGGTCATGTTAAAGCGGTGCGTTGCACCAATTGTGCCCGTTGTGTCCCTAAGGACAAAGCTATTAAAAAATTTGTGATACGTAATATCGTGGAAGCTGCCGCTGTCCGTGATATCACGGAAGCTAGTTATTACCAATCATATCAGCTGCCAAAACTGTATGCAAAATTACATTATTGCATTTCTTGTGCCATCCACTCGAAAGTTGTCCGAAATAGATCCAAAGCTGATCGTCGTATCAGAACACCACCAGTCCGCAACTTCCCAAGAGTAATTATAAATTGGATATATTTTCTAGATCATATAATCACAAATTTCACAATTCTATTTAATAAATAACATCTTTAATTAATATAAATAATAAATATAAATATAAATTCATGATTTTCAAACTGATTTATATATCTCATGCAATATTTTTATATGCTTAAGAAGTCTATGGACATTTTGCATAATATGATTTCTTTGCTTATAGGATCTGCGTCAAGGCCAGCAGAACAGGAAATGATTTTAAGAGAAAAGAATATTTCTTACCTTAAGAAATAAACCTGTCAATACATCTTACATTAAGATGGAATAAAATATTATATACAGGATAAAATACAACAATTTTTCAGAAAATACATATATATATATATTATTTTACATCTTTGTAGTTTATAATTCCTGGAGAGGACAAATAAAGATTGGAAACTATTAAATATCGTGCGAATGATTTTTATAACAATAATTTAAAATTTTCTTCAATCTTCCTGTTTTTAGCTCCAGAAGTTGAAGACTCAATAACTACTTAATTTTGTCTACATATATATTTTGCTAGATCTTGGCAGTAAATAAGTTAATTTAAATATAACTAATGTATAAAATAAATGTTTGGTATTTTTTCTTCATCTGTATTATATATTATGACAACTTATACATATCATAGTACATAGGTACATAGTATAAATCCATAATACATATTTTTAACATCTGTGCTACTATCGTTTAGTTTTTCCATAATCAATCATTTTTCTTTCGATTGGAAAAAAATTAGAAATATATGGAAATTTTTTGTCAACTCAGCGTCAATTCAGTGTTTATTTTATCAGCATTCAATCTCACATCCGTCATTCATTAATTCACTATAAAATATGAAAAAGAAGACAAAAACTAGATATCGTTATAAAAATATTTTAAAAATAATAAAAATAAGTAGATAGAAAAAGATCAAGTTTAATTTCTTATTTTTTAAAGCAAGGTTTTTGTCGTTCTAGTTTTATCTAAAATTTCAAATTGAAAAATTGCACTAAGAGATCTTTCAAAATAAAAATGAACACTATATGGATTTTGTGAATTCACCATATAATTACATATATTAGAAGAAGCCCTTCAATAGTTTTACACCATCTATGATTAATGTAGTAATTTAGTATCATATTTTCGTTTGAAATCTCACGTATAATTTATTTTATAAAATGGTATGTCATGTTATCTATCATTTATATTTCGTTTGAATTTTTATATCCCATATTTCATATATTTCCCATATTTAATTTACAAAATATGTTTTTCATAAACAAGGTAGACGCAAAGTGTATTTTGGAAACGTAAATGCATTAAAAAAATAATATTTTTTGATTATATAAATACTTTAATGGATACTGTTCATGTGACTATTGGTTCGTTTAATTACTAATTGTGAAAATCTTCCACATTGCATTAGTTCATGCATGATCTATTTACTTTCAGTTAAAATTTATTACATAACTGTAATTTATTGCAACTTAGCATAAGAAAAATTCAGAAACGAATCCTTCTGTGATATAACCTAATCTAAGTTAAATTGATATTTGCATAATTTAAGTATTTAGATGTATACATGTTATATATAAAGTAAAAATTTGTATTTAAAATTGAAAAATTGCATTAAAAAATCATACAAAATAAAAATGAACACTATATAGACTTTGCGAATTCAGCATATAACGTACAAAATTAGAGTTGCGTTTCTGCAGCTTTACACGATCTATGATTAAGTAGTAATTTAGTATACTTCCGTTTGGTGTCTCTCTCACATAACTCATTTTATAAAATGGTAACTTACGCTATTTATCGTTTATATTTCGCTTAAATTCTTATATTTCATATTTCATAATTTACAAAATATTTTTCTCATAAATAAAGCTAGACGCAAAGTATATTTGGAATCGTAAATTGATTAAAAAATAATATTCTTTGACTGCATCCATAGCGTTCAATGGATACTGACCATGTGGCTATTGGCATACGATTCGTTTAATTACTACAAAAATCTTCCACATTGCAATAATTCATGCACACTTTATTTAGTTTCAGTTAAAATTGATCACATAATTGTAATTTATTGCAAATTGGCGTGAGAAGAATTGAGAAACGAATCTTTCTGTTATATAACCTAATTTAAATTGATATGCATAATATCTTCATCAGTATTTATATATATATATGTATATATATATGTATGTATATGATATAATTTTATATTTGTTTTGCAGACTTGCAAACGCAGGAACGGTGGACGTGCCAAGCACGGACGCGGCCATGTCAAAGCAGTACGTTGCACCAACTGTGCCCGCTGCGTACCGAAGGACAAAGCTATCAAAAAATTTGTGATCCGTAATATCGTGGAAGCTGCTGCTGTCCGCGATATCACGGAAGCTAGTTATTACCAATCGTATCAGTTGCCAAAACTGTATGCGAAATTACATTACTGTGTCTCTTGTGCCATCCACTCTAAAGTTGTGCGAAATAGGTCCAAAGCTGATCGTCGTATCAGAACACCACCAGTCCGCAACTTCCCGAGAGTAACTATAAATTGGAATATATTTTCTAGATCATATAATCAAATTTTACAGTTTATTTAATAAATAGTAATTTTAATTACAAATTTAATTTATGTTTTTCAAACTGATTTATATATATAATATTTTTATATTAAGAGATGTATGGACATTTTGCATAATATGATTTCTTTATTTGTAGGATCTGCGCCAAGGTCAGCAAAACAGAAAATAATGCATTTATATTAAGAAATAAACCTTCTATCAATACATCTTACATTAAACTGGAATGGAATTTTAAAATATTATATACAGAATAAAATTTAAAGGTTTATCAGAAAATAGTTGTATATTGTTTTATGTCTCTATAATTTAAGATCTCAGGAGAGAAGAAACAATAGTCATTCATAAAAGAAAATTTGAGCTATTGAATCTTCTCATATAAGTTTTGTTATAATATAATGATATAGTTTTCTATCTCTCTTCTTTATTTTTCGACATGAATAATTTTCTCGAACTTGAGTATTTAATACTATTTAATCTTTTTATATGAATATATCTAATATGCTAACTACTTGCAATAATTATATTAATTTTAATATAACACAAAATTAATATGGAACTTTTTATTCATTTATATGATATATTATGATAAGGTACAAAGCATATTATTGCTTTTATTATTTTAAGAGAAGAATTAAGTTATATGTGTTCTTATTATATAATATAATAAGAACTATATATTATATGTGTTCTTTTATATATATATATGTGTGTGTGTGTGTGTGGGTGTATGTGTAATCTCACAATTTAAGCTAAAATATAAATCGATATTATATAAAAAAAAAGTGAAATTAATTTTATTGAACATGTCTAAATATATATGGATTCATATTATATGATTTATATATGGAGATAATGTGCAATTTCTGTGTATATACTGTTTCAAAGAGAAACTATAGTTAAATCTGGATTCTGACAATGAATTAGAACTTCATAAAAATACATACATTTGATTTTAGCAAGGATAAAATTCTAATAAGTAAAATTAATGTACATAATTTCCCCAAATGTATATAGCACAATGAAAAATCATTTGTTTGCTTCTTCCATTGCCTTCTTTAATGTTTTCTCAAATATCTTCTTTGAATCACAGAATCCTTGCTTTGTTTTGCCGAATGAGTTTGGTCCAGCTGATGTTGGTGTTTCACGACCAATATTTCGCATCCTCATCCTTGCTTCTGCTGGCATCTCTTCTGGTTCATCTTCTTCATCCGTGTTAAATACCGATGCTACTGTTGGTTTTTGTACTGTTGCTATTTTTGTAACTGGTTTCTAATACAGAGAGAAAAGTATTTTGTGAAAAAAGAATCTTAGAAAAAGTAATGTGTTGTAGAAAATAGATATGCTTTTATAAAGTATCAACTTGTGCAAATATTTTGCTTACGGAGATGGAGCCCAATTTAATTTGAATTCCCTTCTTCTGGTCATTGCTTGTCTTCTTTCCAAAACCAAATGTTAACTTCTGTTTCTTTGTCTCCAACTGATTATCCGACTCACAACGCTCCTCAGATCTAAGCGGCGAACGGTCCCGATCCCTGTCATCCATTCTCCTGTCCTCGGTTCTGTAGAAACTTGACCCTGACAACGTCAAACACTGGCAAAGTTCAGATCAAGTTAAACAAAGTTGACTTTTTAACCGGAAATCTTTAAGCGTCTTATGCTTAATGCAGTCCTATATTCACATCCTATGAAAATTAATCATTAGGAATTAGTTGTTCAATTATAAGATCGCTTAAGAGATTCTGCAAAACACCACGTTATGGCAAATACTTTTCAATCATGTGTATGAGAAAGAGAAAATAATTTGTTTTTAATTACGTATTTCAAAGTTATTATTATATTCAAAAAATAACGATTTTTAGTGGTATTGACAAATGACATTTACATTCAATATAATAGTTATAACATGTGACATCGAAAAATAATATATAAATGATATTAATTTTATTGATTTCTTTTGAAAATATCAATTTTTAAATATTCTGTGATGATTATTTTATATAGTATTTTATCTTATATTAATATTTTTTTGCACATCATATTAAATGTGCATAATGCTCGACATTTTTATTACAGCATAAAACAAATGTTGTTTATGCTTAAGAATAACGTAATAGATAAAATGAGCGAAACCTTTTTTATAATCGTCTTCGAGGTTTCTCTTGGACATTTTATCGATGTCTCGTAGACGTAACTGGAAACAGATTTATACAATGTAACCTAGAAATCGTTACTCAAATCGACCTTCCTACATTCAGTTTGCCACAGTGCTCGCTCGTATTATCGTTACAATATATAATTCCCTGTTATTATCTTTAAGATTGATTTCAATTAAATTGAAGTACACATACGCGAAATCTAGCAGGATACTGATGATATTGCGTTCGTATGTTGATATTCAATATCCAATAGGAAAGTTTATTTCTATAAATTGTAGCCAGTGACATTTGATTTCTCTTTTTGACGTCGGATATAATATGAATTCAGCATTAGGTAGTTATCTAGTTAAGTTATAACTTAACCAGAGATTTTGTTTTCTCTTTTCACTATCATTTTAAATTCATCGATATTGTTATATAAAAACAAAAATACTTTATATAATCTGTGAAATATATTATTTTAAAATAAAAATTTATTTGTTATAGAAAGTTATTTGCTGAGTATTATCCAATAATGAAAAAAGTTTTTCTGGCTTGCCATTGAGTCGAACTACTACTTTGGAGATGTACTGTAGATTTCTTGAGAGAAATTAATTTTGAATGTAAAAGGTAATTGTTTATTTTTTCTGTGTGCTATATTATGTGATCATTGTTTGTTTGCATATTATAAATTAATTGATATTATCATTTTATTAATATGCTTTAATTTCTTGAAAAATCTTAACCTTTTAATACGTTAACTTTTTAATATGTTATTTTTTTATCGATAAATGTATATTTTATTAATAAAATGTATGATAAATTATATATTATTGTATATATATTATTCAATACATGCTTTTAGTATAATGAGTAATGGTAATGTTATGGAAAGTTATTTGGGAATGCCTTATATCAGTCATAGAAAATTTATAGTTTCTATTATTAAAAAATTGCTAATTCAATTACTATTCCACAAATAAATTTTTATCTTTGATTTAATAATTTGTGTCTTTATATTGATATATATTAATTTTTTGCAGTGAAAATGAATGCTGGTATTATTCTTAGATCTATGCATCGAGCAATTAATTCTACTATTTCAAACATTTCATGGACCAGAACTATCCAAAGTACAATGGCTCGAAACATCCATTTTATATGCAATAGACAAAAATTGAATCATTCACAAAATAATCTGTCTGCTTATAATACATTCAATTTTTTGCAACCTATCTTACCTATATATAACTCAATATGTGGTCTAAAGACCAAAGGCCGGTTGCAACTCCGTTGCAAGGATTGTTATTTTGTAGTGAGAAAGGAAAGATCTTTTGTAATGTGTAAAAAACATCCAAGACATAAACAAGTACTGACTAAGAAGAAAGAGTACAAAACGTGGATAGTAACATCAGCTTCACAAAGTAAAGTCCGTGGCTGGTAAAAAATATGTATAGATTAACTGTGTTATATTATGAAATAAAAAGTTATAATGAACGATTATTGTAATATTTAATTTAATTAATTAAATTAATTTTACATTCGTAAATTAATGACTTATATAATATTGAAAATTATAATATGGCTATGATATGCATTAGTGCAAATATATATTATGATGCTGAGATTATTAATATTTATAGAACGTATTGCGGCAATGGAAGTGTAAAGAACACTACTGTCGTATCATTGGCATTTATTTCATCCCCTTTTCCATTTACCTTAGAGGGCTTAGAGTTTTCTTTCCACATATCTTCCTGTATAGAAGACATGACGCCCAGCCAAGCCTAGAGATAACACAATCAAATTCAAATTATTGCTCAAAGTTATATCAAGATATCATACTTCTTTGTCATACTTCTTCACAATGATTTGCCCATGTATAAATCATTTTGTTATTCATTTTTGTAGATAATTTCTTCGTTTGTTTTATTATTTTCAATGCAGTTTTTTTTTGCGATCGAACCAGATAATAATAAGCTTTCAGTAACATATATCTGCGAATATATAATTTTATAAGGTAATCCTTACGATAGAAAAAAGAAATGTAATATAATGCATTATTAAAATAATATGAAATTAAACTTTTAACCATATTATTTTTATTCTTAAAAATATGTTATCTGCATTTAAAATGTTATCTGAAAATATTTCATGTAACATCTATAATTATTTTATAAATTTATAAAATTATAAATGAATTTAATAAAATAAATTACAATTTAAATTCCTTTTATACCTGGGAGTTGCGATTTTCGCTATTTTTAGCCTTTTCTTAATATGTTTAAACAACTTTTTAATTTCCACCATTGTATTTAGTGCATTAACGTTTCTATATTTAACTTCTCGTACTGCAAAATTGCGACTCGTCTTGATAACGATATATTGATATATTGAATTGATATATTGAAAGATATATTTATTGTATATTAATTACTTATAATACTTGCAAATTTTTATTACCGTATAGAAGTAGCAGACCTTCTAATTTTTTCAATGCGGTAATCGTCGCTGCTACTTTGTACTCGTCCACTTCGCTTTCGACTGTCACATTTCGCTCATTCCAAATATTTACAGATTCCCATTGTTGCAGTCTGATGCACCTTTTATCAAAGAAAAATATCACATTGAAATCAAGAAAATGTATTCCTTGATTTTAATATATAAATATAATAGTATATTTGTTTTTTTATGAAACTGATTCATTTTAATAAAATTGCAAGATTAAATTTTCTTTCATGATTACCATAACCACATGGAGGTAAAATATCGTCTCTCTGCTTCAGGATCTTGAACGCTAATGATATTTTCTCCTTCTCGGAGATAGTATTGTTCGCAATTTTCAAATGACAGAATCGGGAAACCCGTATCGAGTGTCATATCGGCGCACATAGCATAATACCAAGTATGGCCCGATTTATCCAAATTGTTTTGCGACGCAAATTCTATATTCAATTTTAGATATAATATACCTCTATATGTAATTAACATTCATTTATTTGATTATTATATAGAATTTGTAGAGTTTATAGAGTTTATAGAGTATGATATTTAATAAAGATAATTGATAATTTAATGTTTACCCAATTCTCTTAGCAAAGTCACAGCTTCCGAATTCCGGCAGGAAATCATGAGCAGATGCGCCAATTTTGGTAATGTGAGTATTTTGAGAAATGTAGAGTCCAAGGTTTGTGCCAGCCTTGCCGTAATGAAACCGATACTGATTGCTTTGGGAATATTTCCTCGCGACCATCGTAAGAAAAATACTCCTGCATAAATTTTTGCAATGCCTTTAAGCTCTCCGTATTCAAGAGAGATTCTTGCTTTTGCACAAAAATTAAGAGCTTTATTTTCCAAATAGAATATGATCGATCTGTATAAAAATAAACAATTCCGTGTAAAACTTAAATAAAGTTGTAATCTGTCTTTTGATGAAGAAATTTGATATAACATCATATGAAAAATATATGAATTGTAAGAATAATAACAGCAGTAGTAATTACTAATTAATTTCACTGTAATGAACAGGTACTTGTTTTGAAAAACGTGTGCAGTGATCATCATGTTCGCGAAACAAGTGCAAAGTAAATAAAAGTTCCTCGGTGAATCCAACATAACATTTAAACTCCACATGGCAGCTAATCGTGCTTGATCTTTCATTCCTCTCATTCCCTGCAATATCGCCAAAATAATTATTTATTATTTTTATTATTAAAATTAATATTATGATGTTTGACGTATGAGAACTGATTGCAGAATGAGTGATTTTATAAATTATTGATAAAGTTTAAAGTTAATATATAAATTTATATGCTTTCTAAGGAGCAATTTTTACTTTAAAGGTTTCAAACAAGTATGCCAAACAATTAGCCAGTAGCTCGATGTAATTTATTGTATGTTCATCGGTATTCACGATTTTCTGTTCCGCGTTCCATATTAAACGCCATTTTAGCAATTTGTATTGGAATATTGATTGTAGTTTGATCAAAAATTTGTGTTTTGGAAAATTGTAGTCTAGACTGCTCATTGCCTTATCCAATTTTTTTCTCGCTTCGAAGAGTAAGCCGTTTGCTAAATAACATCTACCTTGAAGCATCTCGATCTTTGCGATGAGATAAGTCTGCATTATCAATTCTTGCTCGGGGCCTTCGAATATCTGCGATAAAGAATTATATCAAAATTTATTTTATCTCAATTTTATTATTTTTATTCTTGGATAAATCTACGTTACTTTGTCTAAGATAACTTTAGCATTGTATAAAAGTGTGCGAGCTTGGGGTATGTTGTGATCTATCAAACAGACTTCCACACATTCCAATGTTGCATGCAAGATTTTGTCTTGCTTTCCTGAAAGGATATTTTTAATAATATATGATAATATAAAAAACATGTAGTAATAATTAAATTTTTATGATTTATATAAATTATAGAAAATTTTTTTTAAATGTAACATCTTTCGTTATATTTTCATGAGGATCTTGAATTATGTTACGTTAATTTACCAATTCCTTGCCAATGTTTCAACATTTGCAAATGAGAAGATATTAATATCAGTTGGCACTGACAGTTAGTGAAATCAACCTTAGAGAAGGTCTTCGTCATCTTTCTGTCCAGTTTTCGAAAAATAGTAAACTGCACTCGCTCCTTAACCATAGGTACTTGCAATAATATTTTTATCTTGTTAAAAAAGTAACTATAATATTATGTATACACATAAAATTACAATGTAAAAATAATAATCTTTTTTAACATCGCTAATCTTAATATCGCTAATTTTACAATAAGTTGGTTTCAAATATATTATACCTTCATCTTCTAAGCTATACATTGCTTCTTCAAGTTGGGGCACTTGGGAAAGTTTCATAGTTGGTCTTCTTTGTTTAACCTCTGGTTCTGTTTTGTCTATTAATTTTATAAAGTTTAATTCGCCACATGTTATGCATCGTTTGGTATTTCGCTGGAGATACCTCAACGCCTTGCTGTGTAAATCCATCTTTTGTGTTTCGGTGAGCGATCTTAATATGAAAGAAATATATTGATTATTAATAGTTATTAATTATTTAATGACTATTAATATTTTTATTTAGATTAAGCAGATGTTAATAATTAATGTAATATAAAACATTATCTTAATTCTATTATTATTATAATAAATTAGAATGCAATAATAAAATTGTATTCTTACTCGTAAATGATTTCGCGAAACATCGATATTTTGAAACGCATCAGGCCGCAGGATGCATAGCGTGGTAAGTCAGCAAGTTCATCTACAAATTATATTTTTATTTCAAAATGTTCCATAAGATAAATTGCCTCTGTATTTAATTTTTATTGTTCATACTTTTTATTTTGAGACCTATACATTCGCATTCAAAGCTTTCTTCAATGCTAGGTTTTCTTACGTTTCTTTGAAAAATTAACGATCTGGTACTCGTAGTAAAGTCTCCTCGTGCGCATACGAAAATTCGAATCTCGAAGAGTTTCTGAATAGCTAGAACAATATAAGTCTTGCTACAATAAACTTTGTTTGCTTAATTGCATGCCAAAATCATACTTAATTTGCACAAAAGATAGCAATACAAAATATCTTTTCATCAAGAAGTCATATTAAAAGATTGTTTATATTTATGATTTATGTTTATATTTATGAATTAATAGATATTTTTTACCGATTCCAATTTCCTTTGTTACGCTAGGATCGGCATCCATTAGAAACTGCAGCATGTTTCTATTAACAATTTCTCCCAATACTGATGCACATTTCAATAGCATTTGATCCAGCGGTGTCAACGAATCCAAAATTTTTAAAATTATTACTGGTAACGAAACATATGATCATATTATCTTATGATCAAGTAGTTCCATTACTTGCAGAAATTCATATTATATTAAGTAGATTCTAATTAATTATAAATAATGGTAGTATGATAATATTTTTAATTTTTTACCGTCTATTGTTTCTTCAATATCTTCTTCGAAATCTTCGGCAATGTAGCACACGCTGATTAATTCATCGGTCATTCCTTCTGGCTTGTGTAGGTTTGTTACTTTTAAGTCATTCTAAAATTGAAATATCTGTATTATATATAATAATTATTATCTGAAGAGAAAAAGCGGAAAAACTACTCGATAGCTTGTTTTGTACATCATCCATCTATCTTCCTTCATCATTTCTTCTTTAATTTCTTCCACAAAAATATCGTTTATGGCATCTCTGAATAATCATTATTTAATTAATTATATAATTTAATTAAATTAATAATTTTATTAATTATATATATATATAAATATAAATTTTTTCACACACACACACACACACACACACACATATGTGAAAGAAATTTCAATTTAGGAGATTGAAAACCTTCTCAGCATAGAATGGGAAGGTAATACGTAGCCCATCTTTTCGGCTTCCGTTTGCTGGATCGTCATTATTACGAGGCCACCAGATTGCATAAGGGTCACCACATAACTCTCTATCCATCCTGGATTGCCAGAACTTTTTTCTTGGATTAATCTAAGGAAATAAAATATAGATATGCAGATTATTGATGAAAAGTCGATATATATTTAGTTCATCATTTATTAATGAATATATTATTTATATATTATTATAAATAACTAACTTTTCAAGATCAATAGCTATTCCTTCCACCTGGAGAATCTGACACACGAGTGCTGCGTGATACCATTTATCTATGCATTGCAGTTCAATCACCTTGTCGTATAATGAAGAATAAACAGTTTAACCATAGTGTTTTAATGACAATGCAAATATTTGTTTGGCAGAATTTATGTTCATACTTGCGCTTTCTCCAGAATAGACGGGTGCAGTTCATAGTCACCGCTGAGCTTATGTCCGATGCCGAGAATGAAGAATATCATATGCACTTGGGTTATCACTTTGAATAGTTGCATGGAATCGCTATCGCTATATTCGAGATCATCGATAATCACTACCCACACTTTCTTGAAGCAATCTTTCATTAGCTTGAATAGGAGCTCTTGCAGCACGTCCTGTTTTTTTTTCTTAGATAACTTTTGATAGTCCTCATTTATCGGGAAATTCACGTTAAAAGGCTGATTGAGAGCGCACAGAAATTTGGTTTCTTTTATATGACTTAGTTGAGAAATCAGTTTATCTTCCCGTTCCTTCATAGTGGAAGTGGCATTGAAACTCAACGGCATGGAGAAGATCAATTGGATAAGACCATAAGTGATCTATATTAAGAGAAAAACAATTGGTTTCTACTTAGTCAAATTCTAATTAAAGAAAATTAGTGATAACTGATCAATAAATAAATGTGACATCGATAGAATCGATTTCTATATGGAGCGGAAAAGGACTCGTCGACCTTAGCGTCATTTATGTCTAAGGAGATGTAATTGCACGGTACATCCGCGGGAAGGCTCTGTGCGAATTCATCCAACACTCTTGTCTTACCGATTCGCGGTACGCCCCTAAAGATTTTATCGATATTTAATATCGGTGCACTGAGTGATAAAAATTACATATTGATGACTTGCTTTATAATCAGCATATTGCATATGACATTCGTATTTTGTTCCGTTGTTTCGTTCGCTTTATTAGAGTGTTTCAGAACCGAGTACTTTATTATATCCTTTAGCATTTGATGGAAGATCTTCATTTCTTTTTCTCGTCCCAGAAGAGGATATTTACTCCATGTTAAATCAGTTTTAATATATCTGTGTACGTCGTGTTAACGACAGAATAACATTTTGTTTAAAAGTAAAAAATAGATGGTGGTTTCCAGAAAAAATTACTTTGGCTGTTCCTGAAACTCGTAGATAGGTCCGACGGTTGTGATTCCTTTTAGGTGTTTCGGCTCTTGCAGTATAAAATGCCTTGGTTCGAGATGAGAACGTAGAAAAATTTCGCGATCGCATATCACCTTAAAAAGAAAAATTTTGTAGAAATTATATAATGTAACTAATTAAATGTAGAAAGTAAGCTAAACCAAGCAATTATCTATTTTAATTACGAATAAAATGATTAAAAAAAAATCTAATTACTTTGTTTTGGTATGCAACCATCAGACGCGCTGCTTTATTCACTGGCATTCCTATCACGGTGTACTCCCTACGTAAAATATGACCGACGACACCGCAATATGTCATCCCGGTGGTAACGGCGACCGATACAGACTTTATGTTGTTCATCATTAGGATATGTTGTCGCATCGTGTTGGCGCATTTCAAACCGATCTGCGATTCCAGCTCGAGTCTACAGCCACGCAATCCGAATATGCAAAGATATAACAGATCCTTGTCGAAAAGAGACATCTTGTTCACGCATCCCAGCATTTCGCCAACTATCCTTGATGAATTCCAAAAATATCAATATTGTACACCTCAAAATAGTTTAACAGTTTGTTCAACAAGGAAATAAAATCGACTTTGAATAAATGGATAAACAGCTATATATTAATATAATCGGACTGAGCTATGATTTTGGAATCATGCTTACTTGCAGACCAAATTGTAGGTCTCTTTGACGAGTGAGATTAGATCTTCCTTTTGCATATCCAATGTGATGATGTTCATAAAGACTATGACCACTTGCCTCATCTCTGTGAGATGATCAAGCGGCTCGTTCATTTCCACAGATCGTATTACCGGCTTAATCAAATAACTTTTTAGTGCATCCTTCAGATGTGCTTTAGCTGCCTTTATGACTTTTGGTCTTACTGCATCATCATGATTGCAAGACATGAACTTACGATTGTGATTTGCAAAACAATGTAAATGAAATGCGCACATTTTTCAGTTGTAATGACTCACGAGTGTAGTCGACTTGCTGGAAGTCGCGTATTTTCGCATTGTCGCCTGCCATTCTCATCACAACTGCTGCAGATTTTGTGAATGGCAGATATTCATTAGGAAATGCTGCGTCTTCGTGTACAAATGCTTCTAATGATATCAATGATACCATATTATTAATCATCGATACTTTAAACTTTTATATATATAATTGTCGTCTTTATTATGAGAGTAAAAATCTTCCTAAAATAGAATCCTATATAAAATTACGTGCCCCTGTCTTCTAATTCGTAACCCTTAGCGTGATACAACATCGCCGAACAAGCTATGATTAGCGTATGAATGCCATCTGGTAACTTCTCGTAAATATATTCGTTGGGATTTGCCCATTGCCAGCTGCTGGGTGCCACAAGAATATCACCACCCCTGAAAAATATTATGTACTTTGATGTTTTATTCGTTCCTATTTCTACAATTCTATCGAACGAATCACAAATTTGTAAATAGAAATAATGTTTAAACAGATTAATGATTTTCACTCATTTATACGATATGTGGAATTGTGTAGAAATTTGAATGCAATATCTCGATTAATACCGACATAGTCCTTCGGCATATTTTACGTCCCAAACCGGCTTTCCAGTGATTATATAATATGACATCGTTTTCGGATCGCCAACAGATGTAAAGCTGATTCTCCCGGAAGCAATGGCAAGTTTTACTATTAACAATATGATCATGAAATTGATTTTCGAAGTAGTTATGATATCTAACTAAATCTTGTTCGAAATCAGGAGATTATTCAGGAAATTATTCGAAAGAAAGAAAATCTCAAATCATATATTAGTTTGTTGCGGTTTCATGAGAATTTTCAAGAAATCTTAAAGTTCAGATTGGTATGTACCTCTCAGGGTGACACCAACTTCAGTATCATAAGTGCCAAAATGTTTTTGTATGAGGCATGCCGTCTGTATCGCATCTAATGCGATGTCGCGCATGAACATATCTTTTTCAAGTTTCCACATTACTATGAATGCATCGCCGGAGAATTTTAACACGTCACCGTTGTGCGAGAGGATCTCCTGAACCATCGCGCCGATGTAACTGTTCAGAATCTCCGATAATTTGGACGGACCACCTACGCCAGTCTTCGTATACTTCTCTGTGAGCTCTGTGAAGCCTGCAGCGAAAATTGCAAATTGAAATAAGAACTATGCGATCTTTTCAAGCGATTGATGCACAGATCGCTTGAGATGTATTATTCGATGATCTAACCTGAAACATCACCGAGCATCAAGGTGGTGTAGTAATCTCGGGTATTATAATCATCGTAGTAATCGAGAATTTCATCCGGGCACATGGACGCGAATATTTTGGTGTGTTCCTCCAATTGGAGCAGGGAATTATCCACTAGTCGATGAATGATCATTTTGAGTGTGCATTATATTTGTACATGTGTCAATAAAACAATAATAGAATATTGTTTCTATCGTGATACGCATATCTAATGTCATGCAGATACATATTCAACCAATTTTTTAATAATAACAGGATTATTATTATCGCATGTATATAAGTCGAATAAATTTATGATTTTGTTTCTAATATCAGGTTACATCAAACAATACAGATTTTCATAATTTCTTATAATCAACTCACTTCAATTCACTCTGTCGAAAGCCCGTCTTGTTTGATATAAATGCCACTCTTCCTATTTTGTATTGCGATTATATTCTGTAATGCGATCTATTATTCCAAGTATTATCACGTATTAAATAATTAATTATTTATGTTATTAACTCTTCTCAGTAATTAAGACAAAACACGCTGATTAAGCGTGAACTTGTAAGCGAACTTCAGATACTTTGAGTATTTGTTCATTGAGATGCGATATTTGATGCAAATTGTAGCGATTTTTAGTAACAATATTGTATTTCAAATCTTTCAAGAATATGAAAACGGGGGATTAATTGATTAATAGAGAAAATTACAATCTTGTCTAAGACATTTATTTAATTTAGTATTAATTTAGGATTGTTCAGAGAAAGATGCAGAGAGGAACGATCATCAATAAAAACACTTATCAGACAATAGACAATATGTGTTTATTTAATAGTTTCGTTATATAGATACTTATACGACTTATCGCTCTAACAGATCGCTGCCTACAACGTGACGGCCGAATTTTATTGTGCCTGGCCCTACTAGTCCTTATTGTGCTTGAATCTATGTTGGGTCGACGTCACATCTCATTTGCTTTATGTAGTTACTTGGTGATGGTTCCCTTTTTTATTTTCTTCACACCGTCGCGATTATCAACTAACAGGATTGGATTATACACGCTATTGTAAGACATCGCGTCGTACGAAGTCGACTCGTGTGATCATTGTGACCTGTTTCTACGTCATCGACGAATTGCCCATTATCTTTAACGAAAGAATTCATTAAACACGAGATACTTATGTTTTTCTGATTCTCTGCATTCGTTGCACGAAATAAAGTCGCCATCTTTCCCTCCCCTACTGTTGATTATGATACAACCATAAAGTATCGTTAATTAGACAAAAAGTATACAGATTCTTTTTCATTTTCTATAAAACTGCTGTGTTTGATTAAACAACTGAGGCATATTTGAATTAAAAAGCTCGGATGTATGTTTAAGATATATATCTTCATACATATCAGAATTGTTTAAATAACGGAATAATTTTCAGAGAATAGAATTTCAAAAATCGCAAGGAATTTGTATTCTTTTAATGTTCCGCAAATCTATCATGCCGACAGACACGACGATTATGCAGGATTATTAACTGTCAAAGGAAGACAACACTGTCAATAACATCGATAAATCTTCTACGCAACGCCACGTAATAACGAAACGACGTTCAATAAATTATGGCTTTTAACAGATATCGTATATATGTATGTATATACATCTCTCTCTCTCTCTCTCTCTCTCTCTCTCTCTCTCTCTCTCTTTCTTTCTCTTTCTATATATATTTATTTCTCTCTCTCTATATATATCTATCTATAATGAAAATGTTTGATTTAACAATCATTGTAATCGTCGCATCCATCGCGGTACATTTGCAGGATATACTTTTAAAGTTAGGATTTCTTCTCTTTCGCATGGCAATCGTCTTGTCATCGTAGAAACGGCTCTTCACGGCAGAAGTGTCTGACTTTCAGATTTCGTTCTCCACGGAAGTGGATCGCGCGCTCGTCTGAGCATTCGTTTATTTGTTAATAGATATTATAGTACTTTCCGGCTGTTGCATTCTGTACATAAGATATCCATACGTACAAGCTTAAGAAACACGAGCGAGATCGTCCGCGATGTCTGCTACCGGAAGTCTACCCCGTCGTCTTTTCTCTCCTCCCTTACGTGACCCCTGAAAGCAATCTTCCCTTCATCGAGCGCGACATCATTCGAAAAATTGTTCGTGATGTTCGTTCGCACATTCGTATCATCGAGAAGTTAAGTTTCGGTTACGAGCTGGAAATCTATAAATCTCTCGCGTTCCCATCTTTTACAAGCAGAAAAATTCTCTACATACGTTATACGAGATATGCGAAGACGACGGAATAACTTCGCATAATTTCGAAGCGGTGTAAAATCGAAAAGACTTTTCAGAATGTAGACAAGAATACGCGTGCGAGTATTTGCGCATCCTTCCTTTATATTCTCTCTCTTTTTTTCCTTTGTTTTTTCTTTTTTTGGAATTTTCTCTTGCTTTTTACGATAAACGTGTCTTGTTATATAATGGCACACAGCATGGCAGTTGCAACAATGTACTTCAATAAACCGTTACTTTAATTAGCTTATGTCTTAACTTACATAAAACTTATTCTTAAATATTCTTAAAATGACTTCGTCGCACTTTTCATCATAATTCGCCACTTTCCTTCTCTCTCTCTCTCTCTCTCTCTCTCTCTCTCTCTCTCTCTCTCTCTCTTTCTCTCTCCCTCTTTCTCTTTCTTGTGCGCTCTCGCTCTTGCTCTCTCTAGATATCGAATGAATCAGTCAGTCAATCAATCAATCAATCAATCTGTTGCTCTCATTCATAATCATCATTGATTTCTGCTTGAGACGAGAAATCATCGAAGCAGAAGGAAAAATCAGGAAGAAAAATGAACGTGAGACTAGCTGCGATGATCTCTGGTGTAACAACGCAATAATCATTTGAGATTATGTGCCACTTAATTAGCAATCAAACATCGCAAGGACTGGATGAAGCATAATCTGCCTCATTCGTATTTTTTTCTCCTCTCTTCAATTTTTCTTTCTTTCCTTTCCTTTCTCCCGCATTTTTCTTTTAATTTACTTATGCTCGCGCACATATCTGACTTACATTCCGTTAACTTGTCAAATTATTATCATTCGCTTAGATATATACGCGCGATTGGAAATTATACCTATTCTTCGTGATTATGAACGATAAACACGTTATACGATAATGTAATCAAAGTATTTTCCTCCCTTCTCCACGTATCCCGCGTTGTCGCTTAGATTCGTTATTTATTGTTCACTTAGTGATTAAACACGTAAAAATTGGAAAATAGAAAAGGAGCGGGAACCGTGTTGGAACCGTGTCGTACCGGTGTCGGTCCTTGCCAGATGCATCGGATACTGATGAAATCTTTAACGAAATCTTGTTGCCGATTTGAGCGTGCCGTTATCAGCACAATGGAAAGAAACGCACTTGAATCTCACTTGGAATTAGAATATTTATAACGATTATTGCTGCATCTTGATGACTTCCGCGCTGGGATAAATTACTTGAAACTTGAACGTTATCTCGTCAGTTTCTCATCGTTTTCTTCTTTATAAAACAACATCTAACAAGGATTACAGTAACTCCAGTACGGTTCTCCTTGCAATATTGACATAAAAATCATTTTTTTTTCTCTTTTTTTTTTCTTCGATATTTTCTTATCATGGACACTTAACAGTCACTTGGACTTAACAGTTGCGAGTCAAAAAATAATATCAGGACCGCTTCTCTCTTTCATTCACTTTCACGCGGCTCACTCATTCCCATCTTGCTCTGCAGTTTCGCTTTTAAGATCACTCAAATACCATATAAACAGTGAGATCTGAGGGGAGGGATCTTGGATAATTGCCGATAATTCGCCGATAAATAGGGACACCGTGAGATCTATCGCGATTCGCGAGATTAAGCCAGGCATTCCGAGCGATACTTTTTGGAGAACGACTTTAGGCGTAGGGATGTGCCACGAATTAAGAAGCGTCAATCATTTAACGTAATAATGCCGAGCAGATTGTGCTCTATTTACAGACATAATTCGTTGACGGGCATGATCGAGCTCGAAATAACACGATATGTCGCGAGTGTAAATCGGTAATGACGATCGTCCTGAGTTAAGTTCGGCCTAAAGTTTAACGAGTGCTTATTATACTACGTGCTTATCATCCGCTTCTAAGGATTTAGGCGCGATCTGTTACGAAAATCCAATTGCATCCTCCCCCTCGTGAGTTCTCTCATCTCTGAATCTTTCGCTCCTTCGACGCGGATGACAGAAGTTCTACGACATCGATTGTATCGAAAGAATCTCGTGTGATGCGTGTGATCGGAGAGATAATAGGTTTCTATTATATTAACATATTACGTTAGAGTAGAATCTAGTGTGTCAACAAGGAATTCGATCTGGTACTTTGTCTGTGTCTCTTCGTGCTCGCGCGTGAATTTCATGTTCGGCTCCTTGCGAAAACGGAAAACATTGCCGACATGAGATCACATACTGTCAAGAGAGTCGCGTAATGTGCGTAATGTCCAAAAAAATTAATGTGTCGCTGAAATTTCATAACGTTGATCAAGAAAGGCAGTCTCTGAGAAGTTTCGAAAGAAATATCGATGTTCGTCTGCACGACAGCAAATATTCGGACGCTGTTGATCTTTATCAATCGCTGAGAAATTCCACGAAAAATAACGTTCTCGGCCCTCTCAACCTTGGAACTGATTTATCGGACACATAACGCATTCACGCATCAAACATCCGTTCTGTGTTAACAATTGCGTTAATTAACGATAATATTATATCTTTTGTTTAGCTATATATATATGTATATGATGTAACATGATGATATAGGCTTGATATGATGATGGCACACGTTAACTAATTGTTTCTCGTTATTTTCTTCTTATTTCGCTCTTCCTCTTTATTTTCTTCCGTTTCTCTCGCTATTATTTCCTAGCTCGACTGACATGAAAAGTAAAATTAAACTAGAATGAAATACGATAGGTTTTATTGCTATTTTATAATCCGAGAAAATAATAGTGACCATTAGGTTATTTCTTACTTCTGTAATCTTTGTGGAAAATTCATCAGAAAATAGGTCAATCTAATCTTATTTAACATTAACATAAATATGGTTCTTCTATCGCTTGACGATCCCGACATACATATATTTTTCTAATAATATTGATTTAAATTGAATCTCATTTTGACTTACATCATCATTATTTACACTAAGATTGAAACGAATTAATAAGAAAGGAAGAGCTGATTATAATTGCGTGTGCCGTCACTTGGATAAAAATATTTGCCAGCTGAGTATCGCATATCAATTGCAATCAATGCACATATATAATCTCTTTATAGACCAATGGTGGTGTCGAATCAAGTCTTCAAATGAAATCAGAAAAAACTGAAATTTATGCACAAATTCCTAATAAAATAATAATAATAAAATTTTAAATAAAATTTTTAATAAAATATTGTTTTTAATAAAGACAGAGGGGGGAGGGGAAATAATTAAATAATACAAAAATTTTTATAGGATTATCTTGTATCGATCGATCGATTAAAATAATTCGCTCGAACGAGAGATCCTACATTGATTTCTGCATGCATTCTCGCATATTCGCGATACTTCGCAGCAACTAATCTCCACATCACATAGTATAGACTTTGATTCCAGCTTACATAGTAGTGTGTTGCCGTAGCGTTTATATATATATATGTATATATATATATATATATATATATATATATAATATATTAGTGTCGAATTAATAAGTCTTTTGAGTCTAAATAGTTCGTAGATGTTTCCTCGAGATGCAAAGAGGCGTCAAAGTTAAATGGGAATGAACGGGGATGGGTAACCGGCAACGAGATAAGTGCTGTGGTACCCGCAAAATTCACATGGGGAGAGCTATGTTCAAGTATTAACGATAAAATTTTACACTTTCAACATTTCGCGCAATTAACTCACCGCAATGGCAGACGCGACGATATCAACGGCGGGGTTGAGATTGAATGATGTAAGACGCGTGCTATTTAGTTGTAGTGAATTTTCCTTCGGTTCATCATCCTCTTCTTGCAACACGGTATTGTTTAATCTCAAAGCATTACGTCTTCTCGCAGGAAATCTCCGATATTATTCGACAATAAGAAGAAACGCGATAATCGACGCGCTTGCTAGATGAACGTTGTATCACGTATCTTGGATTGTTCGCTGATTTCTCTTGCGATAGCCCTTCAACGTTCAGTGTATCATTCATGACAATTTCCGTGACAGTAGTCGATAGCTATCAGCGTAAGAACAAAAGACAGAACGTGATGAGATAAATATCTATTTATGTATATAAATCGCATATATTGCGCATGTTCAACGATGTCGCCAGGGTTCAAACCCACAGACGATGGACGATACGTTCGCGATGACGTCTTAAGCCTGAAACGCGCTTTTAAGTGCATAGACATATGCAAATCAAAGAGCATTTAATTTGGCTTGAAACGATCAATGATGATGATTTAAAACGAATCTTTCCGTCAATATTAAAATATTGAAATCCGTGAAAGATAACACGTGATTTTGTCATTTTATTATTCGTTCTAATGAGCTCTTATAATCTAATCTCTATCCCTTTGCAGCGCTAATTTATGTAAATTTATTTAGAATTAAGAGCCTCAAACGGATATAAAACAACCTTTCCTAAAATGGAATCTCCAATTACCCGTAACAATATACAATCGTACACGCTGCAGAGAATTATTTAATAATTAACATGTTTTTGCGCGTGGATACTTATGTCCCAATATACTACTATAACGATAACGAATAACGCCTACACGATGGTCTAGACATCGCGAAAGTTGAATAAGAAGTTGAACAAGAGAAAGAATTAATGTTCATATTACGTTTAAGTTTAAGATAATTCGATATCAGCATATCCAATCATCTCATATATCGTAAACCATTGAATGTTTTCTGGATTGCTAGCGACTAGAAGAATTAGCTTTCCGATTCGAGATTCTGCCAACTCTTCCCAGCACGATACGTCACGTGGATAACAAGATGGTAAATGATGCTGATGATGTGACGACGAATAGATGCGCGATGAGTAGGCAGAAAAACTGATTGTGTTGTTGATGTGCTGTAGTTTTGTTTTTTCACTAAGTCTCTACATACCCTATGCTGTTTCTATATCTGCGTATGCGTGTGCGTGTGACAATATCGAGATAACAAAAGGATCGATATTTAAAAATACCGTAGGGAGTATCCAGACTCCAGATATTGCTATTACGATGTGTAATCACCGTTCCAATTCAACTTCCTATTTTAGTCGACCGTTTTAGTATTCGCGTCATTCCAATTTGGTCCGCTTCCGCGATTGGGATCTGTAAAATGTGATTAAATGATTCGCTGATACTTCATGATATATTCGTGATATACTGCGAACAATCAGTGTCTTGATTATTTCGTACAATGTTCAGTATTATTTATATCACACTTCAAAGAAATCCTTTTATTATAGACAGAGATGTTCTGGTAAAAGATATTGCAGATTTTGATTAGTGTAAATTTAGATTAGATTGAAATTCACCTTAATACTTGAAATCTGATCTTTTACTTAACATTAGACCTTTTTCTTTTCTCTCGAAGTTAATGTTCCGAGTGTATTTTGTCAGAAATCGAGAGCTTTCTATGTGTGTTATCTATACATGCGCTCTGAGATATTTTAGATAAAATAAATGTTTATTCGCGACTTACAAGTTTTCCAAAGATTTATCGGAATCACTATTGATATCCATTTTTGATGTGTCCTTGCTATGATAATCTTTGTCGAGTTTTTTGTGAGATGTTTGCGACATCCTGTCGCTGTCAGAATTGCATTCTATAGCTTCCTGCTAAGGAAAATTTTGATATTAATGAATTCGTTTTGATATTCTGAGAAATTGTATAAGAGAGAGAATTCTTAGATTACCCTCTCTTTCTTTTTCTTATCGGTCAATCTTCTGTTTTTTCTCTTTATTTGTCCCGTGATTGTTTTTGCCGAACTTAAATCTTTTCGCAAAAGTAAAGACTTAGAAAAATTAGCTTCTATAACGATCTGTCTGTAAATCAAATATCAAACATATAATGATATCAAATTATTAAAATTATATTGCAATTATTATGTATAAAATCGATTGCAATTAAATAATGGTTTATCATTAGTAATATATTGAATATATTATTGGCAAAATTATCGACAAATTTATAGGAAATCGCCGATAACTTTTCTTCTGCTTTTACTTTTTTTATTTCTTTAAAGCTGTATGGCTGTATGGCTGATATATACATATGAATTTTCAAAAATATGACGAAGTATAAAAAAATATTAAATTAATTTAAAATACGCACCTATATAAGTGTTGCAATAAAGCATCCTTTCTTTGTTTTAATTGGATGAAATTCTTCGTATTATCTGCTTCATACAAGCAACGTTTGAAACGCTTCATGTTATAAATAATTCTCTTCTCAGTGATCTGGAAGAGCAATAAAATATTTTTTATTTGATAAGCACTCCATGATTGCATTGTTTCGTAAATAATTAATTAGAAATCGAAATACGGATTATTAATATCATAATATTACATTATATATAATAAATGTTACTGAGATAAATAAATTTTGAAATTACGTTTGAAATTAATACATGAATATTAATACATGAATTATAAAGAAAATTATAGAGAATAAATAAATTGTAATATATATTCAATATATTATAATTGTAACTCACTTCTTGATTATTTTGCCTCTTATATTTCAAACGTATATCGAGGATGAGCTTTTCTTTTTTTAAAAATTCCAAGATTATTTCTTGTAGCTGGTTTTCGATATCATAACTCTTCAATCCAAACTCTATGTTTTGCCTTTCATTCGAGATAATTGTGAGCCTGTCAATCGTGTGCAAATCTTTCAGAAAGCCTTCATTTCCATTCTTCGTTTTCAGTTTTCGCGTTTGGTTACTTTTAATATCCATGTGATACGCATGTGAACATTTCTTCAATTTTATCATTTCTTTCATTTCTCGAATCTTTTTCTGTTGCTTCAAAATATGACACTCTAATTTTTGGATTATCTCGTTTTTGCATCTAATTTTGTATCTCATGTTCTTTATTTTTTGTTCTCTCATTTCCAGCTTCGTTTCCAATTGATTTTGCTGCCCAATGATCTGTTCGTATACTATTTTCACGAACTGATCTTGTTGCTGGATAATCTCCTCTTGGATGGACATATTGTTCTTTCTCGGGATAATGTATATCATCTCCTGCATTTCTTCTTCTTTCATTTCTTCTTCTTTCATTTCTTCTTCTTTCATTTCTTCTTCTTTCATTTCTTCTTCTTTCATTTTCTCTTTTACTATATTATCGAATAAATAGATTTTTTTAAATATATTCTCGGCTAAGGATAAGAAACAAGAAGACAATTATAATAATATAGTTAAAAATAAAAAAGATTTCTTCGTTTCCTTTCATACTTGAAAATTATAAAATTTGGAAGAAAGGATTTGTATTTCTATTCGGCTCATATCTTTTTTTTACTTAAAATTGTTCCTTATTTTTCCAAAATAACGATAGAAAAGGCAATATGTAATAATTTTGCTAAATCTTTCATTTACCTGATTGATTGTCCTTAAATATCGATCTAAATTCCAATATCTTTCTTGATTCATTAATTTCTTTATCCGATTCGATCTTCTCTGATTTCCATGGCTGCTGTTTAAAATCGACATTGTACGTCCTGACGTAATTTTCTAGATTCATCACTATTATTTCCAGTTCTATGATTTTCATGTACGTGAAACTGTGTTGCCTGAGTTGTCTCTCCAGCTCCAAGATGCGATCCGCATGTAATTTCTTCTGACGGCGTAAGATGCTTATTTTTTTCTTGTTCTCCGTGAAAAAATACTTGAGCTTTGCGACAATGTCTTCGATCCGTCTGGTTTTCTCTCCGAAGATATTCTGCAAATTGTGCACATTTATCTGCACATCTATCTGCATATCTATCTTGTCTCGCAGTGCTTTTACTAGCTCTAGCGAATCGTTTACATGAAACCAGTCATAAATCAGCGCCACTTTCGAATACAAGGACTGAAGTAGCGTATTTTTCACGTTTTTGTGTAGTTCATTGTTTATCTTCTCATTGTTCATCTCGTTATCGCTCCACTCGTCGTTGTTTTCCTCAAATTTGTTCGATTCGTTTCTCAAGAATATTTTCTTTTCCAGTTCGAAAATCTTCAAGCGATTTGCACGCACGTAAGTGTTTACATATGCCGTGTTTATGTGTGGATATTGTTGTATTTTTGTGTGCTCCTCTTTCATCTTGGAATAGATTTCTTTGCTCATATATTCAATTTCTTTATTCAACTTGGAAAAATCATACTTATCATATTTCTCCTCCATCCTTGTTTCCAGCTCAAGGATGCTTTGTTTCTTCGTTTCTAACTGTTTCTCGTCGAGAGGACTTATTCTTGTTACCCTGAGACTAGCGATATCCGTGTCGAAGCAGTATTCACGGTAAAGACAGAAAATAATCAAGTGTATGAGATCGATATGAAAACAAAGAAGGAAGCATATAGAAGGGAGCAAAGCAAGATGATATAAAGGACGTGCGTCTTCCAATTACGAGACAGATCGCAAACTTCTTCTTGTTTTTCTGTTTTGTTTCTTTGTTTCGCGATATTTGAATTACCGTCCGTTATATTATAGTTTTCTTTCGCATTTTTCGTTGCTTTTTCCTCTTTTCTTCGCGTCTGCCGTTCACTGTCTGATTCAATTTTTTTTCCTTTCTTTTCCTCTCTCTTTCTTTCTTTTTCTTTCTTCTTCTCTCAATTTATATATTCGCATTTTTATACTTATATCTTCATGTGTGTGTGCATACATATATACATCTACATATCCTTTCCGCGGCCGTGTATGTGTATATATACAGATAAAGACGCAATGTCCGTATTTCTTGTGTCGCACACAT
This sequence comes from Eciton burchellii, assembly GCA_020341155.1. NCBI lineage: Eukaryota > Metazoa > Arthropoda > Insecta > Hymenoptera > Formicidae > Eciton > Eciton burchellii. The sequence goes on along the minus strand of JAHMML010000017.1, from coordinate 1,544,948 downwards.
GTATATGTAAGTACATATATTTATATATTTATATATATATATATTTCGATCTCTTTGGTAATAATAATTAATTAACGTTATTGTTGCTGTTGTCGTTTCTTTTCGCGTCGTCTTTAATATTTATTATATATGCAGATATATATATATATATAGATATATATATATATATATATCTATAATTTATTTTTTTATATATTTATATTTGCATATTTAAATTTATCTGCATATTTATCTTCTTTTTATCTTCAATATTTATAATTTTTAAATATTTATATTTATACCAAGTTATTGTTGTGTTATTATCATTATTATTCTTTCGCTATAATTATTAAATATGTTAACAATGGTCGCAGCATTTTACGTAAAATAATTATATGTCTCGACGTGGGTTTTGTCTATCGGCGGACCGATATCAATCGTTTGTTAAGTCCCTCGTGCATATGTTTATATATATGTACACATATAAATATATATGTCTATATATATATATATATATTTATATGTATGCTCATCAAATCTCGCTTATAATATGCAAATTGTACTAAAAAGAACGGAGAAGGCTTTTCCAACGAAAATCGACCTTAGAACAAGCTTTTTAGGAATCCAGCGGGTCCCGCCTATTCGCAGATATAAACGTTTTCGTATTATCGAAATCGGTTGTTATCGTTAACATGAAACCGAAAGAAAATACGTAGAGGGTAATTAACAATGCATGTGTGAATGCCGTGTATACATCCATAGGCAGCATGAAAAATGTTAAAAAACAAATCGTTAGCAGATAGAAGAAAATTCTCTTAATATAAATAATTAATGTAAGTTTTTCTTATTATATTTATTAGATAGATAAGCATGAGGTACACCGACCTCTTGCTGTGCAGTTGTAGCTTGTCTCAATTTAGCTTGTGCGACTTTGAGTGCTCTGCAATAAAAAAGAAATCAAGAGGATATTAAGAGCTTGGATAATATCATCATTTTTAAGGCACGTATTAATAACAAATAAGTTTATAATAACAATAAGTTTTCTTGCATTTAAAGTATTTAAGGTCACTCACTCTTGAAGTTCTCTGATTTGTTTCTCCTTGGAGTTCTGTTCCTCCTGCGTCATTTGCATAAGCTGCAACAGCCTCTCGGTTTCGGCGACGCTCCTGCTCGATTCTTCCTTTGCCTTCTCCAATTCCTTCTCGGCAGATTCGAGAGCCTTTTGCGTTTCCGCTAATCTCTTGTCCGGTGCTCCGCCACTCTATTCGTACATAGAATGTATCGAATTATGTAATAGATTTCAAAAGAGAGAAAGCGCGTGAGAATTCATTCGTGTCTATATAATAGATTTAACATAATCATAATACATTACTGATGATGATTATTAATAATAATATCTATACGCTTACCTTTTGTAACTGCTGCTCGAGTTGGTCCATTCTCGCCTTCCTTTTCTTCAAGTCTTGATCGAGATTTTGGAGCATCCTCTCTTTCTCCTCTAATGTTCTACCTTTCTGATCTACGGATTTCGCCCGGTCCTCCGTCTGTCTTCTCTGTTCCTCTATTTGTCGTTTTTGTTCGTCCAATTGTTTCCTCTCTTGCATAGTATCGGCGCCAGCTCTCGCGGCTCCAGCTTGGAGCTTCTTGTTCGCCTCGTGCAAGTCCACCTGCATTTAGAAAGAGATCGCTGTAGCGATTCCCGTCGCATGCACGCGTTTCTTTTTGAGTTAATCGGAAATCAACTGCGAGACAAGGAGAGAAAGAGAAGCTGATATGTGCCTTATAAGAGCTATAATAATGACCATTCCAAAATGCAAACTCGACGACCGTCTACTTGCGCTTTGGTTGAAAACGTGCTTTGCTATATCTCGTGTGAATTCCCAGTTTCCAAAGTGCAATTAGATCGCAAGGCTACACCAAATCTCGATCTTCCTACTTCGTTGCGATCAATTAAATGTTTACTATTTTCCTCCAGATGATCTATGTTTAGAATTATTGTGAAGCAACAGAAGCAAAAGAGAAAGATCGAGAGATGCGTTTTTCATCGGCCAGCTGGTTGACGGGACGAAATCATTATACAAATGCATGATACAAATGAATAATAATAATAATAATAATAATACTAGTAATAATAATAATAATAAGATAATAATAAGAATAGGAATGATAATAATGATAGTAAAACGAATCAAACGCGACATCACATAGACACTCCTCCATATCTAATAATTACAGCGAGATATATATACAGAGAGATATATCATGATAGAAAACTTGGTGAAGATAAAATAATGTATGCCTACAATGAGAGTATATATATATATATATATATACATACATATATATACATATATACATATATATATATATATATGTATATATATATATACACACGCATGAGCAAACGTCTGAGATGCGCATCAATCAGAGAGAAGGATATCGTTCTCAAGAATATATTTTGATATTAGTTTCTTTAATATATAAAAACGAACATCTTCTGCATAAAGAAAACACATCTACGTGAATACGTCCATTTTAAGAAAGAAGAAAGAAAAATTTGCGTAGAAAAAGGTAGCAGAAGAGGAACGGTACTTCCTTATCTCATCGATGCAGTGCATGCTTTCCAACATAAATGGTCTTTTACGATTATTCCTTGCTGTCGTGTTCAATATACGACATATAAGCGCAGCAGTAACAATAATATGACTAAATATAATGATAATAATTGGGAAAGCGAGCGCGTGCTCGCGTGAAAATCGAAACTTTCATTTACTCTATCAATATGTGTGTGTATATCTTTCTCTCTTATCTACTCACTTTTTCTTATTTTCACTTTCCATTTTCTCGCGCTCGCTTTCTTTACCATATCATAATAACCACAGTGCCGAAAGTAGACAAATAAAGATACAACAACGATAATAATAATAATAATAATGATACGAATAATAATAATAATAACAACAACGATAATAATATAATAATAATAACAATAACAATAATGATAATAATATTATAATAATAACAATGACAATAACAATGATGATGATGATAAGTAATGGCAAAGACGGTAATTATAATGAAAATTTCGAATGTATTCTGACAGCAATAAATGACAAATGGCAATGCTTGGCAGTATCTTCAGAAGAGAATTAAAATAGAAAGAGGGAGAGAGGAGAGAGAAAAGAGAGAAAGAGAGGAGTACGGATCATTGGAGCATGGATTGATGATCTCTTTGCGAGCGGGACATTACGCTATGCTGCGGACATCGTTGCGTATACGTGTAACATAAAACAAGAGAGATGGAGTGATGAGTAGTAGTGCAGCGTGACGTACATACACATACTTATCTATACTTTTGTACACATATATATGTATTTATTGTTTCATATTGCGCATTATTCGTATGCATCTATCATTATTGTTATTATAATTATTATTTTTTTTTGGTTTTTTTTCTGCGGCGTCTATTGCGCGAGTCTATTAGGCGCATTTCTCTTCTCGCGCCTGCGGAGGAGAACAGGAGAAGAAGGAAGTTCGTTTCTTTCTCGACACGAAGATCGGCACGATCCCGTACGGGTGGCGTTATTAATATTATTTTTTTAGTGCGAGCAGAATGCGCGGGGTGATGGTGATAATGATGGTGGAGATGTGGTGATCGTGGTGATATAAGTGGATGGCGAGTATGGATTGTCGTCAGCGACGCAAGCGAGCGCCTCGACCTCGCCGTTGCCATTGTTATGATCAGGCCGCTAACCTGATTCTTCTCCAGTTCCTGGCACAGCATCTCGAGCTGCGCCTGGAACCGCTCGCGCTCCACGGTCGCCTGCTTAATCTCCTCGCGCGCATGTTCCAGCTCCTTTCTCAGCCTGCCGATCTCCTGGCCGTTCTGCTGTGAGGGCTGCTGTTGCTGTTGCAGCTGTAATTGCTGTTGCTGCTGCTGCATGGTGATCTGCATCTGCTGGATCTGCTGTTGCTGTGCGTGCACCTGCCGCTCCGTTGCCTGTATCCGCTTTTGCAGCTCGCCGGCTTCGCGTTCGGCTGTATCTGCCCGCTGTCGCTCCGTCTCGCATAGCTTCCGCCATTGTTCAAGCTGAGCCGCATCAGCCTGCGCGGTCTCAGTGCCACGAGATGCCAGCTGTTTCTGCAGCTCCTGCATTCGTTTCTCCGATTGCTCGGCGCGCTGTCGTTCCTTCTGTTGTGCCTGCTGCAGGTTTTGCACCTGTTGCTGCAATCGCTGAACCTCACGCACCTGTACGTCGAGGGATTCCTTGGCGGCACGATCGGGCGTCTGCGCGTGGATTCGTTGCTGCAACCGGCGTGCTTCTTCACGTTGACGCTCAAGCTCGGCCTCGTTCGCGCTTAGTTCCTGCTGGAAATTCACCAACATCTCCTGCGATTTTTCTAATTGTATTACCAGCTGGTCGCGCTCCACCTGCAGCTGCTTCGCATCTGCCTCAAGTTTCTCCTTTATCTTCTCCGTGTGTTTCTCGCGGTTCTCCAAAATAGCTGTCATCTTGTCGCGTTCGCGCTGCGCCACTTGCAACTCGTATTGCAGACGAGCGAGTTCCTCGCTTCCGGCAATCTGTTGTTGTTGCTGCTGCTGTTGCTGTTGCTGCTGTTGCTGCATACGACGCAGTTCCTGGCGCAGTGTATCGCGCTCATCTCGCAGCACTTGCAAGTCCGCGGCGAGACGTTCGACTTCCTTCTTAGTGATCTCGGTGGCCTCCTGATACTTGGAGGTTTGCAGATGTGCCTTCTCGAGCTCTTTTGCTAGTCTACCCGCTTCTAACTCGACCTGATCGCGTGCCACGATTGCCTTGTCCAAACTGGCGCGCAAACGTTCCACTTCGATGCTCGCGCTCTCCGATCGCGTCTTACCCTCAGTCTGCATCAACCGCTCCAATCGTGCAATCTCGACACGCAGCTTCTCATTGTCCGCCTCGAGGGCATCTGCCCTCATCTTCACCTTGTCGTGTCGATCGCGGATCTTCTCGGCCTCGATTCTTGCACGCTCGATCTCCGAACGGTTGCGCTCCTGCTGCGCCGTCGCCTTTCCGGTTTCATCGCGCGCCCGCTCGAGCTGAAGCTGCGCCTCATGCAGCTTCGCCTCGAGCTCGACGTGGTTTGACTGCGTCCTCTTCAATTCGGTCTCGCGGCTTTCAAGTCGCTCGCGCAGCTTCTCTACCTCCTGCTGTAGCCTACTACCCTCGCTCTGCCATTTCTCTTGCTCGTACTGGTATTTACCTCGCACGCCCTCCGCACGCTCCAGATCGGCGCGCAGCCTCGAGGCGTCCTGTTCGGCCTTCCGCGCGCGGTCGAGTTCCGTCAGCGCCTTCTCCAGACGGTCACGTAGCCGCTCCACCTCCAGCTTTGCCCACTCGTGCTCCTCCTTCTGCCGCTCCTGGCTCTCCTGGTACTTGCCGAAACGGGTCGCATACCTCTCGCACTCCTCGCGCGCACTCTCCGCCTCGACGCGCAGCCGTTCCGCTTCCGCCTGGGCCTTCCTGACCTCACTCTGCTGACGATCGTGTTTCTCGTACATTTTCTCGATCTCGAGCTGCATACGTGTGACCTCCTCGTGCGTCTTCTCCGTCGCCGCCTGCGCCTTGTTCAGCTGCGACTGCGCTCGCTCCAATTCAAAGCTGATGCGTTCGTTGTCGGCCACCAGCTTCTCGCGCTCGTTCTGCAAACGCCGCAGCTCGATTTGTGATTTTTCATAACGCTCGCGCACCATCTCAAGATCGACGCTCAGCCGATCAATGCTCTCCTTTGATTTCTCCTCGTGTTCCTTCGTGCGACCGAGCTGCAGTGCTGCACGATCATACATCTCCTGCACGCGGGACAGCTCCTCCTGGGCCTTGCGCGATTCCTCGCGCGACTTGGACGCCAACATTTGCTGCTTCTCGACCTCCAACTCGAGCCGATCTTTGTCCGCCTCCATCACCTCGGTACGATTCTGCAGGCGGAACACCTCACTCTGTGCCCTGTCACATCGCCGCGAGATATTTAGCCTCGAAACATTCTTTTATTCCATTTTGCACTACAATCTACTTAATTTTCTAATATTTTTGTAAGGACTCTAATGATGCGTATACTTTTCCATTTATATTTTTTGTATTCAATGTAATATTGAGCCAATTGTATCGTTATATTGTATCGTGATATTGCTCAGAATGTCTTCCTAAGATTGGCTGGTATTACCTATCGTATTTCTCCAGCATCTTCTCGAATTCCTTGGTGGTGTTTTCCCGTTCCTCATAAGCCTTGTTCATTGAATATTGAGCCTTATCCAGTTTCTCCTTCAAGATCTGGATTTCAGTCACAGCGTCATCTCGTTCAAGCTGCTCCATCGCAATATCGAGAGAAACAGATCGAAAACATAAGAGAAGAAATTTCGATTTCGATCTTTTGTAAAATAATACACTAGTCGAAGTATTCTATTGTGCGTCAAAACGATTTTAGAATAGTCTAAAGTATTGTGACCTAATAACGATTGCAATGAAAAATTAAATTTTCTCACCGTTAATTTCTGATGAGTGTTATGCGCCTTCTCCCATCTATCCTTCACTAGATCGAGCTCTGACAGCACGTTCTCTTTGTCTCGTTGCATCTTACCTATCTGATTCTGCTGCAGTTCTATCCTCTCGTGCATCTTCTCCATTTCTTCCTGGAAGCTGTCTCGCTCCTTTTGTAACCGTTGCATTACGATCTGAAAATCACATGAATTGCTTATTTAGCACCAAATTAGCTTTCATGATGTTCATTTGATTAATCGAATCTCAGTCAACTTACTTGAGCTTTCTCATATTTATCCTGCAAACGATCAACCTCAAGCTGAATGGTTTCACGTTCCTTTTGCATCCTCGTCGATTGTCCCAAAGCTTTGTCGAGTTGACTCTGTAGGTTTTCGAAGTCGTAATTCTGCTTCTCTCTCTCCATTTGCATCTGCAGCAATCGCATGTTAATATACTGATAATTATGAGTAGTCGCTAGTTGTTTGGCTTTCTAAAGATTACTTACTCTACGAACTTCTGTCTGCGTCTTATCGAGTTTCTCTTGCAGCTTGTCTACTTCGCTCTGCGTTTTATCCAACAGATTCTGCAGCTTGTCTTGTTGAAGTTGCGCTTTGCCAAGGGTAGCCTGCGTGCGTTCGAGTTCCTCCTGTGATTTTTCAAACTCGCCGATCGCTTTGTCTCTTTCGGAGTGAAGACGAGCCACGGATGCCTGTGCTCGGTCATATTCTTCACGCAAACTCTCCTGTTCACCTTGAGCATTCTCCAATCTGGCCTTTAGTCTATATACCTCTCCCTGACTCTTTTCCACCTTTATAGAAAAAAAAAATTTCGCTTCTTGCAAATCTGAGTAAGAAAATCTTAAAGAAGAATAATACTCGTTGTTAAGTGATTTCTTCTAACGGTTCTCAATTCTTTCGATTGAATACGATCAGTGTTCTTCGAATTTTTGCATTTAAGAAATTCATTACACCATACTTGTATAAAAACTCCGCGAGGAATTTTTAAATTAAATACTATGGATGTAACAAAAATTATAGCATTATAAGAACCAAAGTTCTTGCGCCGATACGCAAAGGGAATAAAATTCCATGTACTTTTAACATTCTTGCTGAAGTCTCTTTTTCGCACGCAAGCTGTTAATAAACTAATCGAATTTTTTGATTACAAAGAGATCTTCATTGTTAACGTTTTCTATGTCAGAATAAGATCTCAGAACATTATTCATTTCCGCGATGTTCTTCATTCGCCGTTAATTCATGTTCTAGCAAAAGTCGTGCCAGCGAAATGCGAAAAATACACTATTGTAAGCAAGCGGTATGGCAATGCGTACGTGCAATTTTCAGTCATTTAGGCGGCGAGATCGTTACTGCGCTGCCGTCTACTATTGCAATGCAAAATGAAGAAGCGTGATTGGAAATTGGATCATCGCGCCGGCAATGTCGATGGACGAAAATGAGGCGACGTCGAGGAAGAAGACGTTGAAGAGAAAGAAGCGGGAGGTGAAACGAGGACGAATCTCCCTGAGAATACTCCGTTCAGCGTTCGAATCGATCGATCGCTATTAAAAGCGATTATACGCGAGGATACGCGACCGACTCGGTTGTGATCTTTAGAAAGTGCTCATCGGAATGAAACTGTCGAGACGAATTCTTCTTTCATTAATAGACCACCGAGTGACGATATGTGTATGGGTCATGTGCTCCAGCGAAGTAGTTCAAGTTACTTTTGCAGCGATCAATCGATGACATTGTAATTGGCGTATAAATAGCGGCCTCGCGAAAGAGCTCCGAAGAGCACGAGATATTTTAAATTGTCGCGATATTCGAATGCCTTCGGAAAGAGAGCTTCTCCACTTTCATGATTTAGGACGGATATTTTCATAGTACCTCAAATAACAATCCATATCAAGTTACAATGTCTGTCTACCAATATTTTTTCTGTAAGATATAAGTCAATAGTAGAATAATTCTAGTATTTCGATGTAGGGTTATACACTTTAATAAATTCTATCAAGTTCGTGAATTCAAAGAAGTCCCAAGGATCCTCATAAATCAGAAAAGCGATACATTTTTAGGGAATGTTCTGTTACTTTTTTCGTCATTATTTTAATAACAACGCACACTTTGATACTGTCCTTGGGCGCAAATGTAAAAACGACAGGAGACATTACCTTCTCTTGGAGGGTTGCGACCTCGGCACGTGCCCTCTCGTTATCCGTCTGCGTCACTCGCAGCTCGGCCTGGGCCCGTCTCAGCTCGGCGGCTGATTTATCGGCTCGTTCCTGAATTCGCTCCATCTCTTGGGACGAGTTCAGCGTGCTCCTGCCGTATCCTTGCGACCGCTCGATATCGTGCCGCAGCCTCTCGTTCTCCAGTTCCAATCTGGTCAACCGCTGTTTCGCCGCTTCCCAGTCTGCGCCGCTACGTCCGACCTCGGACGCGGCCTTGTCCAGCTCGGCCTTGCTCTTGCCAAGCTCGGATTGCGAGCTCTCGAGCTTTGCCTCCAATCGGTCTTTTTCCGCTTGTGCTCGCTCCAAACGCGCTCCTAACTTCTCCACCTGGCAAATGATAGACAAGAAATTGATCGCTGTTGATATTGCATGCTATTTTTGATGATACTTTAGAATCACTTGAGAAATTCTACTTAAAGTTTCTTTTAATCACTTTTATGAAATAAAGATAACACGTAAGGATCATATGATATATTTGACTAATTCATTGTATGTTGCGCAAACCGTGCGCTGTAAAATAAATTAGAGATGTATCCTTAATAGTTGGGAATTTTCAGGATCTCTAGGCAATCGCATTGAGTTGAATTTGCGCTTGAACATTTATCATCATCTCGTGAAGTCGATTTAGTCTACTTTTGTGAGGAAGGATGCTTTGAGAAAAGATGCTTAACCCAGAAAAAGAATCAGTCATCTCCTTGGCATGCGGATCGGGAAATATGGAATTAAAAGAGGAAAGTTTTTCCTTTTAGTTTTCGCGGAGACTCACCTCGGACTCCAAAGTGTGTATCTTCATTTTGTATTCGGCGATCTCTCTCTCGTGCAACTCCCTTTCCTCCTGTTTTTCCTGTTCGGCTCGATCCCTTTGCTCTCGCAATTGTGCCATTTGCTTTTCTTTATCTCCTATCGCTTCCTCAAGGCTGCTGAGTGCACCTTCGCTACTGCAATGATGTGCTTGCATCGCCGTCAGTCTTGCCCTGGCCATGTCAACCTGATTGTCCTTCTCTTTCAGAAGGTCTTCCAGATTCTCGATCTGCAGTCAACAACCGACTCGATAGTAGAATGAAAATGTTGGTTATACCGATTTGTCAGTTATTTAGTACCAACGAGGATATTAATTTGATCTTTTCTTTTCTTTGTCTGACAATTTAGGCGGTTAAACTCGGAGCTGAGATCGGTATGATTACAGTGATATCAAACTTGTACATGTCCAAAAAGAAGAGGGAATGGAACGAAAGATGGAAGGGTAAATTAGTACGTCAAGAGAGCGGAGTCTCGTAAGCGATAATTGCATCTAGCAGATGAAATCTGGGACGATTTTCACACGAATCGTGAATTCGACGTGTTTGCGGTTAATCCCGATATCGCTAATGAAACCATATCAATAGTGTTAATTAATAGTGTAATTTCACGTGATCACCTACCTGCCAACGTACTTTTGTCGGTCTTCTTTTATTCACACAATCATACTTAGACATCATCGACGACGGGCACGCTAATATAAAAATAGATACGGTGCACGTGTCAAAATAAATAATCGATTCTATGATAATAGTATACGTAACTTAAATATGATACGCCTAATAAAAACGCAGACATATTAGACATATTAAAACTACAGAAGTGTAACATAATTAAATTAGATACAGTACAATCACTTACTACTATCTACAGAATACATAATAAATGAATCGCAAGACTTTGATGAGAATTGGGATATTTTACAATAACTTAAAATTAATGTATATCCTGTGGCTTAGCATAATCAAATTAAGCGATCGAAATTAAATGGTCGCAACTAATATTGTAACAAGCTGTAATAAGCTCGAGCCATGTGGTCCCTCGAAAGGAGAAATCCTGTGCATAGGGATCAGGAATACAATGGGAAAGTAAGGGAGGCTTCATTGTTCTATTACCAAGCTGTAATAGACGGTGCAACGGAAGTAGGAATGCAAATTAACAGGGACAACGTGCGCCGCAGCGCGCGGGCGCAAGCAAAATGCAATGCAATGCAATGTCCACACAAACTGCGTTTGCACTCCACAGCTGTCATACGTCGACTAGTAAAACGCAAAAACATCGCAAGAAACGTCATGTAAACGGGCGCGCGCGTGCACGCACTAATTCGTCGTCTCAATCGACGACCGAATTTCTCGACACTCATGCGCATTCTCTATATCCCTTCCTCCCTTTCTTTCCCTCTCTCTCTCTCTCTCTCTTTCTCTGGTTGCAGCATCATCGTCACGGTGGATGCAGCGACGCGTCGGCCGGATGGCACGTCTCGCTCTCTTTTTTAATTATGACGATTAATACTGAGGAAATACTTCGCGCGTGTACACGATGTGCGTCCTTAATTCGAGAATCTCGCGTCCGTCTCGTCAAACGTGAATAGGAAGAGTGAACCTTTTTCGCGCCTACAAGGCCGATGAAGCGATAATCAGAGACTGCGTCAAAGCTAGTTCAAAATCCTAGACAAAGCTTCTCCACCGTATTATTTAGGAGCATTTTATCAGGGTTTTTTAAATTTTGCGTTTCCGGAATGAATTGCAGAATCGTCTACCGAGTGGCTCCTTCGAAGCATGATCTTCAGTTGTTTCGCCGCGAAAATTGTTTTCGATGTTATCGAGTATATCTAAAAATTTGGGTTCGCTTCGTCCGGGATTCCGCTTCATTGTGTGCATCGTCAAACATCCCTCGCGCGATGATACAGACGCAAGATTCACCCTCCCTCACTGGAGGAGATTTGATCTTCACGGATTGGAGGCTCACCTTGCGTTGCAGAACATTGATCTTGCGATCCTTGATGTCCATGTGATCCTTGAGCTCGGTCAGCTCGGTGTTCATGCGGTTGCGCTCCTGTTGAGCCTGCATCGCGGCCTGCGTCTTCTTCTCGATCATCCGGTTCTTTTCCTCGAGTCGCTGTCGCATCTCCTCGACCTGCGAGATACGCACATTTTCAGCTCGTTCAACCGGGATAAAGAAGGACATCTTGACACAGAGCGACAGACACGAGCTTTCAGACGAGTCCAATCCGCGAATATTCAAGCGTACGTACACGCTTGGACACGAGAGGAGGAAAAGAGGAGAAAACAGAGAAGTTCGACCCAGTTTTCTGCGATGGTCTGACCTTTCTTTCTCGCTATTGGTAACCTCCCTCAAACGCGCTGACCCATTGCAACATCGACGTGATTTGATCAAATGACTTGATCAAAGCTAGGTCAATTTAACTAATATTTAAAAATCTTTGGAAATTCTTGAAAGGTTGTTTGATAAATTCAGACAATGATGCTTTCTTCTCTTCTTTCGAAGTTTTGAAAAGATTCCTAGAGATTAATCTGAAGACATATATTGCGACTTTGATATACATTGCGTTTGATGATGCAGCTTTCGGTTGCTAAATTTAAAGTACAATATTAATTTTGATTCTTAATTTTTATCATATATATTTAATTTTTATTTAGATATTTTATAGTTCTTTTTTCGAAACGAAGCTCGCATCGAGAATTTTTCTTGTGTCAATAATCATTTTAGGATTCATGGGATTTACCAATGTTTCTGACAATCTCGTTTAAATTCAATTTCACGACTTTGTCCTAGTTTTGCACGACGTCAGACTTTCAATGAAATTTTTCAGATCCTTATACTTTGATTTTTATGGATTTCTAAAGGTTTCTTAGGAAGTTTGTGGAAGCTTATAAAAATGGGATTCACGATTTCTTCATTTCAGAAATATTCATTTCTTATATCAGCCCTCAGGCAATAACATTAGAGATGCTAATCGCAGTTACGAAATTTCGTTGCCTTCGCATAGTAGATATTGTACATAACGAACATCCGAATTTACTGGTTGCGGTTGAAAATTTCGTATTGATTCCAGAGCTCAGTTATGTTCTAGTTTCCAGTGCGAATGATGGAAATGATGAAACTTATTTACCGAACACATGTTTGTCAGTAATTTCCGTGCTTTAAAAAGTTTCTCTTCTTTCAAAAGCAGACAGATATCGTTAACAAACAATCGACAACAGTTCAAGTTCAATTTCAATCATCGAAATTCTTAACGTTCGTAACAGAGAGAAAGACGGAAGATTATACTTACGTCAGCCTGCAGCATATTATAATGTTCCTCTTTGGCGCAGAGAGATTCTTTGAGCACTGCGATATGTCTTTGGTAATCCTGATGTTGTTCCTCCAGCGTCTTCATCTTCGCCGACATCGCCAACAGCTCCTGGTCTCGTCTCTGTATTTCCGTCCGGAGTTCGTCCAGCTGCGAAAAGATTCGTCGTCCAGGAGAGGATCAGTCCCTGTGCCCCGTCCGTCTCGCTGACGACGACGACGATGGCAACAGACGGCGTAACGACGACGGCAATGAGCGACGGAGGCGTCGGGATGCCTGCCGGCTCTCCGTCATGACCGAGTACGACGACGGCGTTGACGTTTACGCGATGACAAGCATTTGGCAAAAGTATACGCGTAGAAGTTCATTTTCTTTCTTTCTTTTCTTTTTTTTTTCGGCGAAACCGAACTTGAAATTTTCAGTCGGCAAAAGTAAAAACTTTCAAGAGGAACGGTGAGCATAAAAAAAAGAAAAAAATGAGGTAATTCAGGCGATTTAGATTTCGAACTATTGTGGTAGTCACGCCTCGTTCTGTCACACGAGCTTTATTAATGAATTCGACGTTCCCGGTTTCACAATTCTTTCAAATCTACATCTCGGTGGTTTTGGCATTTTCAACGTTTCCTCAACGTTCATTCAACGAGATGTTATTTCAATATTTGTCAAGAATGTCCTGACGACCCTGACACGAGATTTTTCTCTATTGAGCTTTCACATCGATATTTTTGGAGGAGAATTTTTCGCGCCTATAATTTAGCGCTTAAATTATTCCTGATCTAAATTGCGCGCGAAATTGGTTTCCAAGCGAGCAGCCCCGCGGAATATAACCACGTAGTTAATTGCCGTTGGACTTTGACACGAGACGCTCTTGAGAAAGATCGAGATTATTTTAATTAAAATTACGCCGCGAGAAGGTCGGCTTTCGCAAAGAGTTGTCCGGACTTCAAAAATCAAATCGCATCGCGTTATGTGCCGCTTGCGATCCCCCGCTGTTTCCAGTTCACTTACACCGCCTTCTCGATTGCCTTTTTGATTGGATTAACGGACAAGCGGATTGACACTCGAGCTATTACGAGCACATCTTGATTGTAAAGTAAAACAGGAAGCTACGTGTGCGAGCCAGTTTCGGCGACGACTAGAATTGTCCGATTCTTGAAATTTTGTATCTACACCCAAACTGAGAAAGTGAAGTTTCACATTTACATTAGCACACTATCACTGTTAACTAACTGCTCTTTCTCTATCTACAACTAGAACTATGATCTAGAAAGGGATACGGTCTAAATACAGTTAGTTAACTCAGAAGATGATTGATCTGTTCAGTCGTTCTGGCAATTTTTGCCGGCGCATACAAACTTTTTTGGTGTGTAATGATCGAAAGACAGAATAATAAAAAGAAAAAAGAAGAAAAGTCTCGTCGTCGTACTCGGACAGAATTTTTACGAAGCATGCAGCGCAATCGAGGCCAACAATGCATACAGAATTACAGAGTGTTTTCCGAACGTTAAATTCCGAACGTTAAATAATATATATATATATATATATATATTATTTAACACACACACACATGTATAGCCAAGTGTAATGGAGAGATACGTATGACACAGCGAAGGGAGATCATTACGAGGATAAATTTGCGGGGCTTGTCATTGTTAATGTGTCTCCCTTATTTTCGTGTACGTACCTACAATGGTCTCATCTACTCTGGTGTTGTCGGCAGGCCGCGTGTCAAGGAGTTCGTCTCGATATATCGCCGTTGGCGAGATTTCGCGACGATCTCGAAGCAGAATCGTAATATACGCAACAGCTGCTACCAACTAATCACTACGTAGGAGATCGCGATCTCGTCTGATCCTTCTTGAGAGCCCGACAATATTCGGAATACTTTTCCGAACTCGCGAATGAAACATCAGCCCGATTGGCGAATGATCGATACTACTTGACACAGAGAGAAGAGACTCGGACACGTTTGAAATCAATCCTAAACAGCAATCGATCCTAAACAGCATAATATTTGCATGTAACTTGCCGATCCAAAGATTGGAAAATATATGCAATATTAAAAGATAAACGACAACTTTCTTATGACAATTTTTTTTCGATTTCACATTTTCTGTCGCAGTAAATGATATTAAATGATGGAGTTCTGCGAAACTTTGATACAAATTCTGCAAGCTTAGAGTATAATATTTTATGTTGTTTAGGATATGACAACAATTTATAATTATGAGGAGATAATTCGTTTTTTATTCATTAAATTGACAAATTCGTACGAAAATTGTTATTTGAATTAATTGAAAGAATTATTCGTAGCTGATTCGTAATAACGGTAGAGGATCGCGAGAGCGCATCTCGCGCTACATTTAGAGTCAAAACGAGACGACGAGCAAGCAGATTATTTCCACGTTTCCCTTCGCAAACGAGATGGCACTTGGGAAAATCCGCGTGTGCGTTTGCGAAAGGGAATCCGTAGAGTCAGCTCACTCCTGTCCAGCATTAGCTATCAATTAATCGATAGCGGCTATTAAGGCATCTAAAGACAATGGCAATGTCGCCCTGCGTCGATCTTCAAAATTGTCGACGAAGCGACGAAGAGCGCATCGCTTCGGGGACGATGACCCCTACGTGATTATCTACGGTGTCACTAGGTCGCATACACGCGCACATTCACGCATAGACCCACACATTTACGCACACGACACGCTGTCGATGAGGGGGTGGAGGTGAACGAAAGTCTTTCGTTCCTTTCGCTCTTCCGACCGATATGGGATACATGAATCTCGATTAATGATGACTCTTATGGAATGTGAATGGAAGGGAGAGGCGATGATGATGAAGGTTTTTGTCTAAGAGAGCACATCGAGGTTGCATTCGGTGTATAGTTTGGATGGAATGCATAAGATGATGATTGCAAGACAGTCGATCAACGATTCACGCCAGTAGAAAGACAAAAAAAGAGGAAAACAAAGAGAGAGAGAGAGAGAGAGAGAGAGAGAGAGAGAGAGAGAGAGAGAAAGAGAGAGAGAGAGAGACTTGAGAAAGAGACAGAGATAGAGAAAGAGAAATACAGAATAACAAGTACAATGGCTACGATATACATCGAAACACTCTGTTACGTAATACGATAATCACGTAGGAATCGGAAGAAGGAAGGTGGTTGGTGATGTGGTGGTAGTATGGTGGCGGTTGTAGTGATGGTGGTGGCTCGGAAGAGCTTCTCGGGTGAGTGAAGAATTTCCTTACCTCCTCAGAAAGCTAGAATATTGGGGCACCACGTTTAATAATGCTTCGCTCACCACGAAGGCCGCCCAACTCCGCTGTCTCTCTCCCGAGCGAAAGATGTCCGCTCGTTACATCTCAGATTTTGCGAAATCTCCGATCTTAATTCTCACAATAGCTTTCCTTCTCACTTTATCCGTTTTGGGCGGACCCAGAAAGAATTTTTTGACTTTCAGAGACGCGTTTTCCTATCGCAGAGGCTTCCAACGTTCGCGAACTTAACAATTATAGATGCTCACTTAAGAGACTTTTGAATTCATTTCATTCAATTCGTTGAATTCATTTTGATTTCAATTTTAGTAGACAAAGTGATGTTGCGCTGACGATGAAGAGACAAGGGACTGATATCACCTAACGATTTATCTGATTTATCGGAAGAGTTCTGCGGAATTGGGGACTGCCGTCCATTGCTGACTTATCGCTAACTTAGTTCTATCTTAAATGCTAGTTGTATCTTAAGATCTATCGGGCAAAGGGGAGCATTTGGTTTGTCTGCAAGTCGTGCTGCTACTAAACTTGCCATTTCGTTCTTGTTAAGATAACGAAAGCGTAACATCAGATATGCGAATTCAATCATGAAGCTATCGTATCATCGATCGATCCTCAGCTTCGTTCAGAATTCTTCAATCGCCAATACGACATGAGAAAAATAAGCTGCAGACTTATTTTATGTCTAAGCATACCGAAGAGCTGCCTGAGCCTCGTAAATAACAAAATCAATCAGGAGCAATGATCCTCTTTAATACTCTCAATGTATATTCTATATTCTCGCAGTCAAATAGTTACAAAATTAAATTTCATTTTCTGCCAATCTGACTTATAGTATAGAGCTGTGAGAAACCAGAGGACAGACAGACGCGCTCTTTTTCTCTAGATCGGGAAAACTCTGATGAGAAACAACGAGACTCGCGGACGAACTAAACAGACCCCTTCGTCTCTCACCGATAAGTGATCCGACGTTTGTGGACCTTCGCGGACGATGATCGTCATCCCGATGTCCACGCATGTCTTATTCGGCGAACGAATGCTACATGATGTACTCTCATGCGCGCACGTGCAGCATGCATGGAGCGCCTCGAGAGCGAAGGGTTGAAAGGGCTTTTTGCAACGGGCATGCGTCTCTCTAATTGCGATACCAAAGTCTTTATGGGGATTAGTAGGGCTAATAGAAGAAATATCTCAAGAGGGGAGCCACGAAAACGATGACGGGACGGATTTTCGTTATACTTGCCAATGATGAATGCGGGCGAATCGCGTGGTGAAGCGCGTGATCGTCGCGCGAACGCTCGCGTTTCGTCGCGCATACCTGCGATCCTCGCGATCACGATCGACGACGAGCCTCGATGATTGCGAAGCGAATGAATCAGACGAAGGAAACGATAACGCGGACTCGCCGGAAATCAACCGACGTTCAATGGAAGCGATGGCGGAAGCGTACGAACTCGTGGCGAAATTCCTCGCGATTCTTTCGTTCGTTCATATCCACGCGAGAGGCTGATGTTGCTCGAAGCTAATCATGACTCGTTTCCGTGACATCGGGTTTTTTCTGTGTCATAAATAAGTTATCGCAAATTTCAGCAACAATTAATTTACGACATATTGCAGCGGCGACGTCGCGAGGAACCTCGACGAGCGGTTCGCCGCCTGTCGATGATGAAGATGACAACGATGACGACGTGAACGATAATGATCGCTTGCACGATGACGTACTATACAGAACGATATAAACTCCTAATGACGCATGCAACATGCCTAAGTTCCCATGCGAGTTGCACGACTCGAAGAGAGACGAGAAGCTAATGATAGTGACGAGAGCTGCCGATTTACTCGGCTGATCTATCCCGTGGGATGACTCGTACGTTCTCCACTATGATTGAATGCGAAAAGATAAGTGCGAAACTGATGAACGGGCGAGATGATTCTGTGGCAACTCGAGGAGCAGCACACCGAACGTCGATCTAGCGATCTAGCGATCTAACGAAGGCAAAGCGTGATGAGATCGTCAATGATTCGATAACGCTACCGTGCGATAAGATCGATTGCCATAGTCGGGCTGAGGCCTGCGACTATCGATCTTGTGATGCGAAGATGATACAGAGATGAGACAGAGACAGAATGGAATGCGTGATGATTTTGATCCTCGATCGATCGTTTTCGTGTTATATGTTTACTTTATGGTATCGATGCAAGTATCGATGCACGTGAATCGATGTGAATCGGTGCGGCGTTCTTATTGTGAGCGGGAAATTGCCAGAGGATAGAGGAAAGGAAGCGAGGAATATCCACATCGAGTGGCGTAAGCTGTGGAAGAAGCGCTGGAACATAATGTTTCTTTCTTTCTCTCGCTCTCCTTTTTTTTCTTTCTTTTTCTTTTCCCGTGATTCAGTCATGATTGTCATGATAATGTAACACTGCGGGGTAATCGTAATTTGGAGGTAATCGAAGTGTCTGATAACTTTCCGGATGTGTCCGGTAAGTTTGTTTGACACGATTTGCACGATTTTGCAAATCGCGTCTGATGTTTGTGGATTTTTGCGGATGATTTTGTTAAAATCGCAAAAGCACAAACTTTCGACGAAAGTGGTTTACCAAAGTTTGTACCGCATGTCGAGACTTTTGCTTATGGAATGCAAAATGCAGTTGTCTCAGCTGCGAGGAGTTGACCTGCGCAGACAAATTTACATCCGCTATTTAATTTTTTTTACAAATTCATTTTGATTTATTCTTTGCTCGAGGTGAATACAAAAAAAAGGAAACGCTCTTTTTGATCAGACGCAAAGCTCTGGCATCGTAATGTCGCTTTTAATCTTTGGGTTGTCATATCGCTAGCAATAATCCTTATCAAAGACAAAAGTTACACAATTTTGATTAGGATTATATTTTGGAATAAATCTATAAAATATATCTGTGTGATTGTCTAAAAATAAATGTATTTACGTATATACATAACATTCTGACGTGACACAAATTTTCGAACACAATAACGTCGCTCTAAGGAACTGAACATAATTATAAAAGACCAATTAATAAAAGAAATGTAGTTTTTATGGACAAAGTCCGTTGTAAATTTCAACTGAAATCGCTTTGTAGTGAAAAGAGCTACTATGGATGGATCGTACGGCTCCCGTGATACCAGATACATCAATGATGTCTCTTCTCCTTTATAGTGGATCCTCATGGTATCCGTCTAGATCTTGATGTCGAGGATCTTAAGCGGGATCTTAACCGGGCCCGCGGAAAATTAACGGAAATGAGAGGTTTGGCAACGCGCAAAAACAAACTCTTCATCTTCCGTTTTTCCTTCATTATATTATTATCATTATCATTATCATCACCATCATCATCATCATCATCATCATCATCATCAGCATCTCTCAGCATGATTATAATAGTTTTATTGTTAGCGACAGTGCTGATTTCATTATCACGGGAGCGTTTCTCGCTCGTCTCCCTCAGCGGGAAGGAGGCGCACAGTCCGAAGAGGATCTCATTCATTTAAGTTCTAAAGATGAGGCTGACCTTGCGAACGTGCGTGGAGTCGCCGTCGGCTTCACCGGAAGACGTTCTTCATCTCCCGCAGGGGTGAGATCGCGGAACACTGCCGGGACAGCGGGAGGAGTCACTCGGGCCGCCAGAAGGGAGGATTGCTTTCCCCCGGGACCGTGTCTTCGGATCCCGGTTGCTGCCCGGCTTCAGCTCAAGACGAAACGGAGGAAATCTTGGCAGGGAAGGGAACAGATCAGAGAGAATCGGGACACAGCTCGATCAGCGACTTCCGCTCAGCGATCGCGCTAATGCGGATCGAGTTTAGCGCTCGTGGTCGAGCGCCATTCTCGCACGGCGATCCATTTAATCGGATCTGTGATCGAATCTGAATGGATCTTCTCGTTACAATCAAACGTTTAAGCGGTACGATACCTCTTACGATCTACGATACACAGTAGAAAAATAAGGATTGTCACAACCTCGGAACGCGAAATAGTGCACGGCCTTGGCCGGTGGGATCATCGAGAATTGATTGTTTGAGCTTGTGATATCTTCGGAGCAGAACGAGAAACATCTCGAGAGAAATATGTACTATCCTATGTACTTGATTTGACTGTCGTTACTCGCCTATAGTTAAGCCAGATACAGCCCATATTAGCATGAGCTAATCGGTGGTGTTCGCGGGAGGAGAGGATTGGGTTGAGTAAACGGGTGCAGGATTAAATCGCTGTGAGCTACGAAAATATACCGGCGGAAGCATCGAATATACATCCTCTTCCTTTTCTTACCTACACACGCATCGTACATGCACACTCATTTTTACATTATCGTATATGTATGTATATATATGTGTGTTTGTTTGTTGTGTGTATGTGTGTGTACAGATATATATCACTTTCTGCATCGTGATTCTTGTCTCCGGCTGATCTCATCGCTTCATTACTTATCTTCGTCTTTGTCACAAGCAACAACACACTCATATAATAGACATCTATGAAGAATCTATAAGATTCAGCGTCCGTAAATTCGCGAGCTAAGGCCTAAGGATCTCAAAGTACACATCGTTTCTAGATATACGACGATCGGACCGGAATACGCGTGACTTTCTCATTGACTTTCTCTCACCGCGGGATCACATCCGGAATCCTCACGCACCAGCAGCTTGTCTAGCGCCTCTTCGATACGATGCTCTCTCGCGCAATGCAAGCATCCGACCGACGTTCTTGGATCTCTCCGGAATGCCCAGTTCTCCGAGCATTCGGCTATCCAACGTATAGCCAAGATATTCGTTAGATTTATCGGATATTCCGAGATCCGCTTTATCCGGTGAACATTCTTGGACGTTGACACGTGAATTGTGCGTGCCAACGTATTGCTATTGGCGCGAAAGGACAAATTCGTGCAAGAACAATCACAGATTAGTCACATATCATCCAACACGCGTTATTCATGTGGGAGACTCCATGGATGCACGAGATAAAGGGATTATAGTATCGCCATTTCTTTCGTGTAACGATCTGATAACGATCTCGTTTGTGATGCGATTTTCAACAACACTGTTTGCACATCCAGCTATCCAAGAACATCCATCGAATGTTTGGCTACATCTCGCTTCGTTCTATTCGGATGGTGGATGGTTCTCCTGTCTCGCCCTCGAGAGGGCCATTATCGGAAGTTAGCGGAAGATCAAAGGCTTATCGCATTGCGCACGTAGAAGGAACTCTCCGAGCGACACGTGAATGCCTGTATACCTGCAGAGGCGACCTGGGAATTCCTCGCGTTGGAAATGATCGCGTGTTGCGCGAGAAACAAGGTCTAGCAGGAAACTTCGGACTTGGCACGCACCTTTATCGGATTGCGGCCATTCCTTCGGCGAAGTCATTTGCGAAGCTTCAGCGAATTTCCGGAGTTACTTAGCACTCTCCGTGGAGAGTTTTACTAGAGTCGTTCGGTGACTTGCGGGATTACGTTCTCGCTGTGAAAATATCTATGCCAGTGTTGTACGTACAAGTCGTGTTGACGGATATGTTGTCGGATTGAGCGATGGGCTATCAAGGAGCGCAATTCTCTTTTGAAGCTTTATAGAATATATGAGATATATCTTAGTAATATCTCGTCGTAATATATATTTCTATATAAACTTAATGCAGTTCTCTATGCTATTCGACAGTATTGTAACTCGATTTGATTCATGTAACCTGAACTCGGTCTGCCAGTAATACGCGCAGCTTTTGATATTAAAAATTAAAGATACATTGTTACTTCTCGTTCTTCTGTGCGGGGAGCTCCTGTCTCGTCCACGAATACGCGAATACTTCCATTCGCGTAGCGCCCTGCGCTCGCACACTCTATCGTCTAGGACTCACCTTGTAAATCTCTACGATGTCTAAGTACAATCGAGTCAAAAAATAGACAACTCTGCGTTTCGAGATGCCGCGAGAAAAGGATATCGAGAGGTAACGAAAGCAGGTACGCATGGAAACATGTGTATGTGTGTGTATCGTGACGAACGCGAGAGTCGGTGAGAAGTAAAACGACATCCGTTTCGAACTTTGCTGCCGCAAATGCGATCCACTTACGACGATCATTTTATCGGCCGAGAAAATACCTGAAGACTTCTCCAGGAAAGAAGACGGGAAAGTTAGGAAAACGCGATTTCGAGAGGAGAATAATAATTGCGCGCGGTATCGACGCTAAGCCGATCGCTCACGACGAAAGGGCTCCTTCGCGCCCTTTTGGATAACAATCTGCCGAGCCGCCCGAACGAGCAATTTACAAAGTTCGAATCCAGAGTTCGCAAGTTCGTACGTTTAAATTAACACGTGCTAAATGTGTTTTGCGAATTGCCTGCCGGGAAGTACTACATTGCTCGGGAAAACCATTCGTGGGATCTACCCGAGCGATCTGAGCTTGAAGACCCTATTTGCAATGAAATTTATATCGCCGTATCCTACAATTTGGACGCGCAGGTATCAAGGGTTTTCAGCTTTTATGACATTGAATCATTCGTTTGATTATAATTGAGCGCACGCAAGACTGCTCTCTCGCTTGCCATCATTTTGATTTGATCGTCATTTCCTGATTCTCAAAGATGCTTTCTCTTTCCTCCTTTGACAAGTAGAAATTATTTCCTGCCGTTGTCACGCATCTCGCATGATGATTCGAATAAAATTTATACTAACGGCAGATAATCTGCATGACAGCTGGAAAATAAGCGTTAATTTTTCTTTCTTCTCTTGAGATCATATCGAATTGTCCAAAGCGCTCTGTTTCGTAAAATCGTCATGCTCACAGGCATAATTAACTAAAGATTTTTCTGGATTTTCATTTGTAATTTTACTATGTCATCCGACTAATTGTACGCAACGTTCTCAAGTAATCCTATATAGAAGAATAGCTAATTTCTTTGCATGCTATAGATCAAAATGATTTGTTTATCGAGAAGTTCATTATCGTAACGTGACTAGACAAGTCTAATTTTACGAAACGCAGCTCTCTGATGTGGAGATAGGGAATCCGAGACTCGAGATCGATCATCCTGATTGATTGCATGATCGTTTTAATTCTCACAGACTTCTGGTTCGTATGTGCGTAACACTTGGTGTTTTTAGAGGAGAAGACGAGAGGAATCGAAAGATCTCGTCATCTCGATGACCCACTCTTGCATCGGCATCAGCTCTTCGGTTTCCTCTCTCCTCAATCGAGAAGTCGTTCTCGATGTATCACGTACATCCATCTCTTCGACCTTCTGTCATCTTGATCGCCTCTTGGTGACGACTGAGTTCTTCCTCGAAAACGCTCACTTTCTCTTTATCTTTTCGAACGGTCGCCCTCGATAGATCTTTCTATATCTCTTTCCTTCTGCACCGACCTCATCAACCAGGTTATCCAATCTCTCTATAGCTTTCGAAATTAGCCAATGAAGGCTATGATGAAGACAACGATGACGAGGACGATGAGGACGAGGACGAGGACGACGATGACGACGACAACGACGACAACGATGAAGACGATGAAGACAATAACGACGACAACGACGATGAAGATGACGACGACGACGACGACGACGACGACGACGAGGATGACGACAACGACGATAAGGACGAAGACGACGAAGACACGATCGTGATCCTCGTGATACCTGTGACCGGAGTAGGAACTCCCGCCCTCCCGCGCCGTCCCAAATATCGCCCTAGGCGGCGTCGTTCTTTTCGATGCGGACGTTGTTGATGAAGAAACTTACTTGACGTTTGAAGTTCAGGTCGTGCTTGTTGAAGGTGTGAGCATGCAGCGCGAGGGCGCCCGCCGCAGCTGGTTCTAATTGTTTCAAATGCTGCTGCATTTGCTGCTGCTGTTGCAGCTGCAGCTGGTGTTGCTGCTGCAGATGATGATGATGATGGTGGTGCTGGTGATGGTGGAGCTGATGGGGATGATGCTCGGTAGCGTAACGATCGGCATAGGGGTTGACCACACCTGTGGTGGCGCCCGACGAGATGCCGGCTAGGCACGAGGAACCGCCAGCGACCCCGAGGCCGAGACCGCCACCCAGCCCGCCGCCACCCCCGGTGGTGATTCCACCTGTCGAACCGGCAAGCAACGAACTGGTTAGTGCCGCGGACGTCGAGTGGCCACCATACGGTACCAGCGAGGTCATCATGGACGGTCCCCTGGCCAGGGCCAACGTGCCGGGCTGTTGCTGACCACCCAGGCCGGTCGACTGCGCGTATCCCAACTGTTGCTGTTGCTGTACGCTACCGACGCCGATGCCGCCGCTACCACCACCGCTCGACACAGCGGTGGCTTTCAGCAGTTGCTCCCTTAGCCTACCGCCGCTCTCCTTGATACGTTGCAGCTCGGCCTCCAGCAGTGCCACTTCCTTCTCTAGGGTCGTGATGCGCGCATCTTTCGTTTCCATGATGGCGGTCAGGGTGGTGCTACCGGGCACGCCGCCTGGAACCGCCACGCTACCTCCGAGGACGGTACCGCCTGCACCTGCTATCCCTGATACGCTACCTAGCCCGATGACGCCGGCCGCTGCACCTGCCAATCCGCCACCGGCCACCGGCTGTCCCGAGGACGCGGTCGAGGCGTACGCGAGCTCCAGCTGCGTCTGTAGGCTCTTCAGGCTCTCGTTCGTCGCTCTGAGCTCCTGATACAACAGAAGCAATAAAGGGGGAAGACGGTTACAGGTCGTCGATTCTCTCGCGCCGCCCGCAGCGGCATTCTCTTTCTCTGTCGTGTCTCTTTAGCGCGATCTCGCGATCTGGGTTTCTTTCTTTTTTTTTTCTTTTTTTCTTTTACTTGTCTGTTTGATGATGTAGTTGAGATGTTGTCTGATTTTTCTCTGAACTCTTTTTTTTTTCTTGGATTGGTGAGAAGTATGCGGTGGTGCAGTTCAGAGATGTGACTACGGTGGTTGGTTGGGTGCGGCTTCGCTACCGCATGAGACTGCCCCCAATTCGCGTTTGTCGTTTCTTTCGACAAATTTGTTGAGGCAGTACGGTTGCTGCCCGCGCTGTCATTCACTGCTGTCGCGCATTCGAAAAATTATTCCATTTATGAAAATAATTAAGCAAAATCGCTTAGACAAATCTGTTAATAATGTAGAAAAGGCTCAAAGAGGCGCGATTGCCTTCGTGGCAAGGATAATTTCTCTTTTATGAAATTTAATAGAAATTTATATCGAAAGAGAGACATCCGTAATCGAACGTTGCATTCAAATCGAAAAACAACACGAATAGCTTAACAAAAAATGAGTGAAAAATGAATGGAAACAACTATTTCATCTTCATGTCGCGTATGCATTTGTAAAATATAAAAAAAAAGAAAGACAAAACGATGAAAATTTCTTTCGCACGTTTTATGATAGCCTCTCTCGAATCTCTCCGTATAAATAAACTGACGGTTTATTCATGGACGTGCCATCTCTTTATAAATAATTAGAATTTCGACGAAACGCTTCTCTCTATTAACGACGCTTCAACAGTGAATGGCAGATCGCGCAATTTCTTCGTTTCCCGTTCCGTTCGTTCATAGGACAGTCTCGAGGAAGCGGAAGTGGCACCGGCAGCGTCCCGGTTGACGAAAGAAAAGCGACGTACCGCCGAGCTTCCTTCTTCCAAAACGATCTTCCTCGTTCTCTCCTGCGAGAGACACGAAATTCTCGCTTCAAAGAAATGTGATCGAGAGCTCGATCGATTCTCGTCGACAACAAATGTCACGGCAGGAATTATCTCACCCGCGCGATGATACTCGTACCTCTCGTCAGCATCAGACCGCGATCCGATTCTAAATTTCTTCTTTCTCTCTCTTTCTCTCTCTCTCTCTCTCTCTCTCTCTCTCTCTCTCTCTCTTTCTCTCTCTCTCTCTGCAATCTCTCTGTCCTGATCGGCGCCGCGCTGATCGCTGACAATCTCGGTCGATCCTTTCTCACGGTTCTCACGGTCGCAAGGTCACGCTCTAATGCTCCAATATATTCGCATGTAATTTTCTATTTCTCTTTTTTTTCTTTTTGCTTTCTTTTATCTTTTCGTCTACGTTGATCCACGGTGATCCTCTTCCGGACGCCGGGCGCCGCCGCAGTTCTTTCGCCCACCGCGACGTACGGCCGACATCGTTGTCCATTTTTCTGCGCGCGGCGTTTCGACGATTCTCTCATCTAGCGCTAACGCGTTCCACAGATCCTCGCGAATTTTCTCGTTTCTCTTATGTTTGTCTTTTGGAGATGAATTTTGTCGCGGCCAACAATGCAATTTTTGGACTCGTTGGATCGAGAGAGCGGCCGATTCGTAATGATCGCTGGCTCGAAACGCGGCCACATCGTATGGACAAGATTTCTTTTTTGGATGCACGTGCGGATGCGTATCGGCGTGCCGCGATCGTATGCGAGATGAATTTGATTCTATTGTTGCTTTGTATGAGGAAACATCATCGTTCAATGATCTCCGCACGCACGGGGTGTGTTCGCTATTCATCGCTTGGCAAATGATCGCACGCGGATACGCATCTCAGTGAGTCTGTGTGTGACGAATCGTGGGGGTGCGAGCAGACGGATGCAGTTTCCTGAATGAATCGCCATCGATTCATTCGATTTTTGATCTTAACGCGACACATAAATGGTCTCTAAATTCTCAGCCAAGTGAAACATTAAATGTCGTGACACAAGAAGTCGAGTAACGAATGGAACGATCAATGTTAAATCTTCTGCTCTTGAACAAGCATCCGGAATTAATTGCGAGAACATCGAGCTGCTTGCACTTCCATTTAGGCGAGATATACGAATGGTGTTATGGTAGAGAGGATAAGACAGTAAGATTACGCGAGGAGAACGACGTCGTATTATCGCGTCTCGCATCAGGTCGGTGCCAAACAGTCGCAAAGTCCTCCCTTGGGCCTGGGATCGACTCGCCTTCACGCGACTTGACGACTTTCGGACCGCCCCGCTGCTCGTGCATCGATAACGACGATTGGCGATGATAGCGGTAAGTCGTGATGGGCAAGAACGTGTCTGAGGCGTACACAAGAACGAGAAGAGAGAGTATAATACATAACTGAGCGTTACATTCAATGAATCACAGCCGAGAGAGATGATGGCGGAACAGATATGTAAAAACATATGGATATGTGAAATGTATGTGTATGTGTGTATGTTTTTTGTGTGTCCGGATGTATGCATCATGTATCCGTACATATAGAGATAAATACGTACATACGCGGGAGACGTGCGCTCGTGTGTGTACGTATATGTAAGAGAATCGGTGCATATATATACATATAAAGAGTCGGAACATTCCATATGTATAAGATATACACGCAAAGGATGAGGGGTGTGTATATGGTGTATACGGTATACATAATATACATAAAAAGAAAGATAATATATACGTATATATATATATATATATATATATATATATATATATATATATTCATGTGTCAAAGATCGAGGAAAGAGAAGTGTATGTAATACAGAAATATAAAAGTTGTTCTCTTACGGGGCGGAACCAAAAGTCTCGCACTGCATCGGTTCTTTTCGTGCGGCGTATCCCGTCCATCCTCCTGATCGTCAAAACTCGGCCGAATGTCGATTGGAACACGGAATCTCATCGATGATCATTCTTTCGTTCTCTCTTTCTCCGTGCGGTGCGTGCGCGCGAGACGCATGTCTGTTTCTTTAGCCACCCTTTCCGAGATACTTTACTGATCGCGCGGTACTACGAAGGGGTGTTCGAGAGGGTGTCCGCGGAGGATGATCGTCGGTGATCAGATTTCTCGGCGGGCACGCGAGTGCAGCGATTGTTTGCTGTTGATCGTCCGCGTGTCTGCCGGAGAACTTTGCTTGCTGACGGTTTCCCTCAGCAATGAGTCTCTCGAAGTGCGACCGGAAGATCGAATGCGCTTGGTCGCGTCGATAAACTCTCGATGCTTTACCGCAAACTATCTTCTCTTTCCTTTGTAGGATATTTCACGCACGCGAATGCTAAAATCGATGTGTTTCGCGTTATTTCTCGACAGTTGGATTCCTGAACGAGACAACTTGGATGTCCGATTTGGATCAAACGCACCCGATTTTCCCTCGCAGTTGTCCGGATATTCTCGCGTCGCAGAGCTGGCGTGCACGTTTGACGTATCGCCGATGACTTACGTGAATTAGCGCGTGCCATCGATCGAGCGTCATTGAGAATACAGTGCGCACGCTTATACCCATACAAATAACGCAGAGAGAGAGACGCGATGCGCGCGACGATGAATGCAATCCCGAATGCATGCCCTTTTAGGCAGAGACACGGAGAAGACGGTGGGTGCGCCGTTGATCTCGACGTGCGCACGGAGGGTTGAAGGGTTAAACGGATTACCCGCGCTCGCAGTGGAAACGGCCTCTATGATTCGATTCTCGATTCAGCGCGAGTGCGTGCGATCCGCGAGCGCTAACAGTGCGAATTCGCGGCGACGTGACTCCATTGAGGAATAATTTCAGCATCGCGGGGTAAACATCTCTCGATCGAGCGCACGGCGAACCACCGCGTCTGAATCTTGTTAGAACGGCGAATAGTTAAGAAATTTATTTATCTCGCAAGTATCTCGTACCATTATCCGATTGATCTCGATCTTCAAGATCTTTCTCCTCGATCATTCACCGAGTGCTCGATTGTCCCCTGCGATCGCAGAAGGCGATCTCCTCGCCGAGAGCGAGACTTCCTCTTTCGACTGTCGCTCTCGACGAAGTGCGATTCTCGCTCGGTGATCCGATTGCGAGCTTTTACGGATCCGCGCCGGTTTAGTAACAGTACGAACGTGTATAATTAGTGTACCTGTGGGATTCTCCATGGCGAGGCCCGGTAGGGGAAGTCACGTGCGTGTTGGTGCCCACTAATTTCGAGCTACGGAGTAGTGTGGTGCTTGTAATAGTTGTAACAGTATAGTAGCCGTTGTCGTAATAATAACAAGCGATGGTAATCGTGTTTTAAGCGGTGACGATGGTTCGCGGTGATCGTGACAATGATGCTGATGGCTGATCACGTATGATATGACGGTGTTAGTGATCGTACTTGTGGTCAGACGGGGTGAGCGATATGGGCGGATATGCGGGCGTAATATCTCCTCCCCCCCTCTCTCTCTCTCTCTCCCCCAACCCTCCTCACGCGGGAATAGAGGAATACTGGTTAAAACGTATCTTATCGCCTAGACATCCAAAGCAGCTCATTCCACGCATTCCAGTCGCAGCTGTCGTCGTTACTCTCGATCGGATTTCATGGCGTTTGATCGCATTGGTTCGCGCGTTTTCCGTATAATTGACTACTCGTTTTTCTGGCTTCTAATCCGAATGTATACGATGGAACGATTCGTCCGATGTCTCGTTGATTCGATAATCGTGTAATTGACTCGTCTGGTGTCCGTGCTGTCAAGCAAATACTGAGCTAATGAAGCAAATCGCATTATTTAGCCGCGTTATATTTGTTCTCTTCGCTTTTTGTGGAAAGTATACATCCGCGTGGATTAGGTAGTGTGCAATTTGCTATCTATTTCGAATAAAGTGTCTCCTTTGATTGCGGTCATCGAATGAAGAGATCTTGGACGAATTGTTTTTCGGTTAGTCAATAGGGTGCAAAGAAAGGGCAGAGGAAGATATGTGATTTTATATTGCTGAGTTCAGAGGAGTATGAACGAGATAGAATGTTCATGCTTCTTGAGGAATGGTTCTTTGATACTGGAGAGTAATTACCGGCTTCTCTTTGCATTTGCATTTTCCGTCACCACGGATGAGTAACAGCGCAATTCACGATCACAATCGCGGAAACTTCATCAAAAAGATTAGATTGCTTTGCGTGATTGCAAACATGAAGATTTTGTTAAACTTGTACCAGAGATGTAAGGCACACAAACTAGAGAATAACGTTAATAAAATAACGTAACACGTACAGCAAATTCGCCAACTTAATTCTGTCGGATGGATGTTTTAATGATTCGCTTTCTTTCCAGCTCGAGAAACTGCCTTCTTTTCGCTGCGTTGTTTCGGAGACTCCGCTCGAATCGCGGCAATTAATTACGCGCAACGAGATTGCAGTTATTAATTGCAGCGCATGTCTATCGCGCTGAGATCGGTTATGGCCGGAGGAATTCGCAGTGAAAAGAGAGGAAATTGGACCGAGCAGTTTCCTCCCGAATATGTCTCGCTTGTTCAGCATCTAATTGGCGCATCTTCCGCATGCTCGAGGCGCGCACGTGTTCTGCGACACGAATTTCGAGCGTTTTTCGGAAGACAACGGAATTTTGAGAGATCTCACTTCGTCGGAGAAGCAAGTAATTACCGAGCCAGTAATCGATAGCGTGTTATGATCTCGACGAGTTCGATTTTCGGCGCATTCCGCGCTCGTTGCCGAGAACGAGGATCCCGGAGATGCTTCTCGCGTGCCTACAGCATCACTGAAAACCATCTCCGTCTTTTGTCCGACGAGATCAGAAATCTGGAATCCCGCGATTCGATCCGGCGATTTATCATACATTTGGTCCTCACAGACCACGAAGAACTCGGAGGGATCTCGAGGGATCGTTTGAAACTGACTGGTCGAGGATTTGCGTGAAGACGATTATGGCGGCGGTGAAACGACACAATGCTCGTGCTGCTAAATCATTGGCACAACGAACAGAGACAGGCTTTGGTGCTTGGTGCAAGTGGTCGCTCAAGTATTGCTCAAATGGAATCTTTCTTGAAGGAGGAGGATGAGCACAGGATGAGCAGAGTTTGCAATCGTGTGACAATATTCTGACAGAATGAGAGAAAGAAAGAACTAGGAAGAAGGCAGAGAGAGAGAGAGAGAGAGAGATGAGGATTTCTCGTGCTGATGGAAAGTGTTGACGTGCTTACTGCGTCCAGTTCGTGCTCGAGCTTGCACTCGGGAAGATGATAATGGATCCGTCAATTCTTCGTCGAATCGGCTTCGAATGCCACTCAAGCTACACAAATTCCGTCTAAGTTCTAGGTCTAACAGGCATGGGAACATGACAATGCAAGGAGACCGAGCGAGATGCGACGTTGTTCGTGAAAAATTTAGTCATAATGAACGATTATGAACGATCAGTTTCTCAGCTTTCTTTTCCTGCAGTATGCGCAGTATGCGCTAGTTGAACAATTTCAAATAAAACATCATTGTAGTTTAGTAAACTCTGAGTCAATATTTTGTGAGAAGAAAATTAAGTATACAAGGTCGAATCATCCAAACAAGGATCGAATTAGCCTCAGTTTTGATTTGCATTTTACCGATTAATCTCTCATATTTACAAACGATACAACGCGAGATGCCTGCGGCGGAAGAGACAGCATGGAGAGGAGTAAAATCTCGCGGGAAAACACGTTGCAGGCCAGCGCGCGTAAAGAGGTCACGCTAAATAATGCGAAAGTGGGTCAAAGAACACGGAAGAAGCTCGACAATCGTAACGGGCGAGAGCGGCTTTCTCGAACGACCTCGCATCCGACGTACCGACAACGTACGTATAAACGAGAGGGTAGGCGCTATAAACGTAAACACGAATGTGTTCTCGGGGACACACGGCTACGTCTGCTCTAAAGATCATCTAACACGGATTTGCGTGGGCGTAGAGCGGACATGGCATGGTGATGCTGGCGATGACGCGCTGGCAGGTGCTCAGGTGTGCTTGGCAACTATTACGACGCAAACGCAACTATTACGGCGCTCGCTCTCGCGCGATAGTTGCTGAGTGAGAGGGCGAGCGATGAGGGCATAATATATCGACGCACTTGAAAAATTCACGTCAGCCTCGCTCCTGCATGATTCCTGCGTACGTCAGACTTAACAAGCTGGGGACCGTTCTCATGCCTCGGTTCCATCGAGAGGGAGGAACGGCGCGTGTGCTAACTTTCGAACGAAGCAAACGTGACCCGTTTGCCATATGCGAATGCGACGATGTGTATTCGGCAGATCTTGCAGGTGACCGTGATCTTTGCCGTGTCTGTAATCTCTTTCGCGGTGATCTCGCGATCGCGATTAGCCCTTTGGAACTATCACTTAGGCATCTGTGACGAAGATTCCGCATCGCCGTGTGTTTCACTCCTCTCGTAAAAGTTTATGAGGTGTCGCAGCGCACACGTGATGCCATGGGTGTATCAAGAAATTCCATAAAAATGAAGGACACGATAAAGCAATGCTCGCAATGAGACGGGCTTGACTGACGGCGAACTTCTTTTCGGTGGTTTTCGCGATCTTCCGCGATGAGAGTGAATCGACACATTGTTGCCTTCATGGACGTCAATTTTTGAAAGCTCTCGCAAAGGTGAGAGAGCGCATATTTGAGACACTGTGGGGAAGCAAATATATGTTTTCGTTGAATTTCGTGAACAAGAATGCGAAATATACGTGCGTATATACGTCGGAGAACGAGAGGCCTGTATGATGAGACGTATTGTACACATGTCGACATATATAGATATTTTATATATATATATATATATATGTGTGTGTGTGTGTATGCACATATAAAAATCGCTAGCAACGTGAAAGTGCCGGCCGTTGATTCTCCACCTCCGATTCGATTTTTCTTCCCTAGGAGAGAAGATGCCGTCGAGCCGGAATAAACAGAACGAAATAAGCTCCGAAATGGAACGCGATATTTCGCGACTGCAAATGGCGATAAGCCGATTACGCGCATCGCGTTACGTAGGCGAGATCGGATCTGAATAACGTCCTCGAGAGTCGAATTTTCGCTTTTAATTCAAACACCCGAACTGGTGCCTCGCGCAAACGTTCGTCGCGGCGGATGGTTAACAGCAAGAGGGGTAACAGCAGAAAGTGCAACACAGTCGATGAATCGAGTCTCTGATACGAATGGCAGTCCGATACCGCAGGGAAAAAGTCGAGAAGTATTCTCTTGACGATACCGAACAATCGTTGCGATCGTGCCAAACACATCGCGCATCGTCGAGGCTGCGCCGTCACGTATGAGAATTGTTGGGGGTTCCTAGGTTCTTCGAGCGTATGCGGAACTTGAACTTGCGCTCCTTGAATGGTCGGGGTCATCCGATCCTCGGACGCTTCTCGAATCTGTGTCTCATTTTCTCCTGGACATCCGCTCCGAGATACTCCTAGCTCCGACTTCTCCCCTCCTGAGACTCTCCGCGCCTTTCGAGGGTAAGCGAGGGCAACTTTACGTGCGCAAATCCCAAGATCCTGGGACGGATTGCCGAGTCAGGCGGCGGAACGGACTTCCGGCTCTCCGTCGTGTCGTCGGACTTTCGAGTTGCGGACTTTTTCATGCCTCCTGAGCGAAGCGTCGCGTCAGTGCCTGGAGCGGCGACTTCGCCTATCTCCGGCTCGCGATCTCGCATGTGCAATACCGTACCTTAATCTCGCCATTCTATTGCGGGACACAGAACGGGGAACCCTTCCATCGCTCGTGAGAACCCGATCGATCTCGGGGGCAACGATCGAGCCGAGCCGCACGAGAGACGGAGAAACCCTGCTGTCCCTGGGTCCCCGAATCGAGAATGACCGCCCGTAAGGGTAAGGGCTAATTCGCCCGCGCTTCCTGGCGCTCAGGTTTTTTCTCCCCATTGTCCGTTTTGCCCGTTCCTCTCTTTCTCTTTTTCCTTGCTCAGATCGGGTGACACATAAGTACAAGCGATAGTGATAGCACGATACATGGGGCGAAAAGTAAAGCCACTAGCAGTGCAATAATTGCAAGCTACTTGCAAGCAACTACTCGTACAAAAACAATGGGCAGCGATTAAATGTTAACGCATACGTGTACGTATACATGTATGATATACATGTGCAAATACGAATAACATTGGTAGTTTTGTAATTTTGTAATTTTCGCGTATGTGTACACGTATGCATCGTAAATGCGTAATGAGCGTTGAACGTATGAGAATGACATATATATATATATATATATATAT
>JAHMML010000017.1:1475042-1510795 GCA_020341155.1 Eciton burchellii | reverse complement strand
ATATATATATATATATATAAATATAGATATAGATCTATAATTATGATTATATGTATGGCGACATGGGTAGAAATTGCTTAAGGACCTGCTTCTGGGCCATCGACTGCATCTGCTGGAACATGATTCTTTCCTCCTCTTTTCCTAGAACAGCAGAAAGTAACGAGAAACTCTTGGAGGAATTGCTGCTGCTAGATTCTCGGGTGTCATTGGTGTCAATGTGGGTGTGCATGTGGATGTCGTGTATGCGTGGATATTGATCCTAGCGGTTACTGCAATAGTTCACCCGAGCTTAATCTTTCTTCTTAACTTTTCTCCTTGATATTCCGTGCGAATTAGAATTTTAGCAGCAGATCAATCAAAATGGAAATTAATAAAAGAATAAGTTCTCATTGTATTTTTTATTTTCTAGTCAATCCAAGCTTGAAATAACATATTAAGGATAAAATGGAGTCTGCACACGTGCGACAGATTGGAGACATGTATCAAATGCTGCTGCTTTAATCGTCTCAATCTGAAATTTTAAGGGGAATCTTAATTTCTCAAGTTCTTCATTCGCGAAACTGCAGAATTATCGGTTTCTTCAGAGCAACATGTTCCTGCCTTGGCATGTACTGTCGTTTTACGTGACAACCGTGCGGGTCGTAATTGGATGGAGAACGAAGCAGATTTATCTGCTTAGACGACTTGGCGGGCTCGAGGTAATTTTATCCTTGTGCTAGTTGTCGAGGGCAATCAGCGCGAGTAATTTGTTTTAGGAAAAATTAAATCTTTCCCCCGTTAAAAGAAAATGTCCGTCAGGGCGAAGTTCATTCGCGAGCAAAGTATTACTGACTTTACGAGATTAAATCTGATTAATCCACGTATATCGCTTACGAAGTCACTTACGCGAATGAACCAGTGCGCATTCGGAAAGATTGTCGGGAAAACTTTATAGGAGTTTAAATAAAATCTTACTCGTATCGTCGAGAGAAATAGCATCTTTCTTTCAAGGAGTTTATTTATTTTAAATTATCGCGCGTGGATGTTGTGCAAATTTGTCAATTGATAAATCACACGTGAGATATTTTTCTCGACGACACGCAGCGTTAGAAATAATTAATCGCAAACAAATCACAAACAATATCTCACCCATCCCTTTGTTCTGGAGCATCTCGAGGAGCTTCTTGATGCTCTCATCGCGAGCCTGCAGCGTCTGTTTCTGCGTTTCTATTCTTAATTCTAATTCCTGTAACAGAAAAATAAAAGAATCAATAAACGCGTAATGTTAATCACACTTGTTTGTTTCCTATAAATTAAAGTAACTCAAGTTCACGATCGCGCTTGTCATTCGAGATTCTATTAAAACATTTCATGACCCCATAATTTTCAAAAAGATCTACTACATGCTCAAGCCGAGTATAAAGGTCGTAAAACCATAAAATCAATTATAGAGCATCGTAATTAAGGCTTATCAAGGATAATGGATATATTGGTTATGCTGAAAATGCTAGGAGACTATATTAAAACTACAAAATTATCTCAGCGTCTCCTCGCGATCGCAAAAATTAAGAAGAAGATTCGCAACGCGCAGAAAATTATGAAGCACACCGAAGCTGTCCCATAATTTTTGTCTCTAAGAAAATATGCTTTCAATTAGATGTCTAAAGAGAATTTATCATACAACGGAAGCGTTCTTTAAAATTTCGTCGCCGCCTTTTAAAGAGCGAGAACCGATCATTACGTGAACTATCATTAAATAGACTTGATTCGCGCGAATATTGCCACTGCTTGGCATCCGCATAACAAATTTAGCACACCTCTTTGACGACGGGAAGGTAATTAGTCTGGAATTAGACACCCGCTGGCCTGCCATCAGCTTTTCCTATCATCATGAAGGGAAAGGTTCGTGCGCAATGTCAGCTGGACGTCGAACGGGGCTGAATAAAAACGCAAGGAGAATATGGAGGCACATGGAGTTGGACAATCGCGACTGGCGTAAATAATTGGATTAATCGGGAAAAGCGTATGCCGTTATTCTATTATTTCGTGAAATTACGAAATTACATTGTCACGGGAATTACATTGCGAAGTATCCCGAGTCCTGTTCCGAAAATTTCGAGGTATCGATGAACTCGCTCTCCGGGTTTCGGTAACGAGAATTTATGGACGGTCGAGGAATCGACTAGCATAAATTGGCGAATTGCCAAGAAGCGACCAGTTGCGTTCTCTTCGTTTCGCTGTGACATTTCGGGATGGTTGGGATACTCGCGGATAAAATATTCGCATTACGTAACATTCGCATCCGTTACAAGATAAAATTTTTTGCTGAAGGAGAACGATCGCTTTCTTGCTCACGTTTTTGGATAATCACCAGAACAATCGCCCGCTGAAATGAGATGCTTCGAAGATCTTCGTCGATTCCGTCGCTCGTCTCGTTTACTGAATGTAACACGCCTCGATTACATTGCCTGTATATCAATCTCGTCGGTCGCATCGGCGACGAAGGCTCGCTTCGCCGCAGGCGGTGAACGTAACGAATTTATCGCGGCAAATCTGACACTCGCGTCGCCCGCCAAGATTTCCGGAAGCATTCGCGGACAATCGGTCGTTTACCTCACATGCGATCTAAATCTTGGATCTATTTTGGTTCCGCGAGCAGGATCGTGGCTCAGGTCAGTAAACCGCGAAGTCAACAAACCACATCGCTGCATTTGCGGGCGGTCCGATTTACCATCGCGCGCGCCATCAGCTAAGCAAACTGAAATAAATCAACGGTATCGCATCCGAGAAAGTTTGGACCAAGTCCTTGGCAGCTCAATGATGCTAACGTTGCTTTTTCACTTCCAAAACGAATGCAGGTACAAGTAGACCGAGATATACGAGATAGCTCATTGGAATTTGCCAAGAAAACACAGCAGCGCGGTTTCGAGATGTGCAACTCCTGGATTCTCGTAATATTGAAGTACGTGACGGACGTTCCGGAAGATCGGAAAGTAGCGCTATGTCCAATATATCCAGCAGCCGAGAATTTTTGTAAACGCCGGGAAACTCTCGAAAGCTCGACAGAACTCATGCTCGACGAAGAGGAAAAAAAAAGAGAGCAAAGACAGAGGGAAGACAGGCAAAGCCGGAAGCGACTACGGCGCTTCCGAATGTATGCGTGTACTTGGGGAAAAAATGTCTCCTTTCCTCCTCCGCTCCTATCTTCCCGTTTATTTCCAAGCTACGATGATTTCCGCCCTCTCTGGAGGGTATAATTTCTTCAGAACCGTTCTGATTCTCAGGGGCCGTGCCGTTCAATTTCGAATCGATGGCTGCATTATTTTCGTATCACATCCGTTAGAATTATGACTTCGCAATCATAATCTCGCGGGAATCGGTCCTTTGTCGGAGAAAGCCGAATTTCCGATGGAACGTTAAATCGGGGGGATATTTTTCGTGGAACTGATCCTGTGCGCGACAAAGCGAGATGCAGTAATGTTAACGTTTACTCACCTTTATCGTATCACGGAGTATGGCAATCTCGCGAGTCAGATGCTCGTTCTCATTGTACAAAACTTCCATTTGTTGCTGCATCTCGACACTCGGCCCGCGCATCCTCATTCTGAGCTCCTCTTCCAATTGGCGAACCATCATGCTTTGTTTCTGCAATTGGACATTTACAAATGAATTCTATTATTCCGCCGTGCATTGAGAGAGCGGTCGAGAACACGTTTCATCGAGGATTTTCATTCATCTTTCGTCTTCATTTCAGAATTCTTCATCTCTCGATATCAGAAAGAAGTGCAGATTTATTCAAGCTCATGTCGATAATCGCATCGCACGGTGGAAGTGTCATTCGCCTGTAACTGATGCGGAAGGTTTCTTCGAATACGGTACTTTCGAATATGGTATTGTTTGAGCAGTTCTTTGATCTGAGCTCGCTAATGGCACTGACAACGCGATACGAGTGCGCGGATGGACAAAAGTCGCATCGCGAGAAGAGAAAGAAACGTCCACATTTCCGGTGTGCGATTGAAAAACATGTGCACCGACGTGCTATCTCATTGATTAAATGCTTGCGATTAAACGGCATGCTCTGATTAAACGAAGCGTTTTAATTTCATCGGGATCCTCTCGCTTCCGAAAGCGATGTGGTTTCACGAGGTGCATAAAGTCACGTAAGTTCTAATATTTTATAGATCTGCGATTCTCTCTTGACCACTGAGGAACAGATTTAATTAACGAAACGGCATTGACGAAGTGATATTCACAATATAACTGAATCTGAAAGAAGGCATTATCGATTTACTTTCTGAGTTGAATCAACGTACGTAGTTAATTACTATGAAACTGGATCATCAGTTAGCTTATTTGTTCTGTGGTTGTACATGTTTACGAAAACGTGACCATATGATGCAAATTTAATCCGGAACGACGGTGGGCTTTAAATGCCACCGTTGCGGACGTTATCGTAACGCAACGATTGTGATAACACGTAGGATTCGTGCTGAGCGATGCGACAATCGGCTTAATCACGCGATTACGGGCGCATGTGTCAAAGTTTCTTTCTCAGTAATACAGTGGAAGTAAACTCGTATCGGATCCGCGAAAATGCGTAACGAGAGACAATGGATATCTCCACGGAAGTCAACACGTTCGATATTACCGATTGATCTGATTTAATATGCGTGGAATCAACTATGCGACGTCTCGCGGATAAGATGCCGAGATAGGCAATTGCATTCTGATATATCGCTGACGTCACTTCACCCTTTGGCTTCGATATTGCTCCTTCGTGACGGAATTTACCCCTTGCTTGTAAAAGCGTTCGAACGTAAAGACAAAGCCACGCGAATGAGCTATAAAACTTTCGTGAATTTTAAAACAGAGAAGCCAAAGATTCAGTATAGATGACGTGAAAGAGTGACGAAGAGGCG
The DNA here is from genome assembly GCA_020341155.1 of Eciton burchellii. NCBI lineage: Eukaryota > Metazoa > Arthropoda > Insecta > Hymenoptera > Formicidae > Eciton > Eciton burchellii. The sequence continues at coordinate 1,505,897 of JAHMML010000017.1, read as the reverse complement.
ATAACGTGAGAAAAAGGTAGAGTTTTCAGAATTTAATTTGTCAAAGTTTTTGAATTCTTCATGAGAAACAATTTTTGTTGATGCTAAAAATTGGACTGGATCTCTCATTGGAAAGCTATCCAGAATGCTATAAATTTCATGTAAACGTCGGACACGTCGTATTCATTTTTTTTAAATTAAAATTTACAAGACATTTATGAGATGAGATATTGCGAGTGAAATGACGCAATGAACGGACAGATGACATTGTCGGATATTACACATATTTGACACATACAATGTGTCAATGTGTCATGTGTATATTCACGGAATTTGAAAACCGAACGAAGAGAGTTAAACGTTCGTAACTTCGTAAAGGACAACTGGTACGTTTAACACTCCTGTTACTCGTAATGTATCCGATAATAGGAATGCAGATAAAATCTGCTACGAATCTTTTAGAGCATTTAAGAATTGTATCGACGTATAGCGTAGTTGTATAGACGTAGCAAACTCTTCGTAATCGTCGAATATTCTGGAAAACGAATACATCATTAAAATGAGAGACTCCGCGATAAATATTATTAGACGTGATAATTAGAGCGTTGAACATAATACGATCGGAGGTCGCTATAAATGCTGCGTAAACATCTTATCAAGACGTGACACGTGCGGGAAAGCTGAAGATCGAAGAAGGAGGTAGAAAGACGAGGGTTCAAACCGAGTCCCTTCCAAGATCCTATTAACGTTAACAACTTTATCCGCCGCGATGCGATGAACATGCTTTCAGCGTAAAAACCGTCGATCTGCCAGCGATACTTGCGTGTAGAATCATCTGGTTAATCAAGAAATCCGCAAACGTTAATCGGATGACGCGATAACGCCCCGAGATGATCATTTAAAGTCTTCGCGTAAGTGCGCGTATCGCGTGCGCTCCTCGCGTTTATCTTGCTAATGCTGTGGATTATCTCATTGGATTAATTAAAGCTTAAACACGGAATCGTGATAAATAAAGCAAGAACCTCGGCGAGAGTAATATTATTTCGTTATTGTTGTTATTTATTCCATATGCTGATAAAGAGATTTTCTCCAGCATATCCCAGAACCGCGCGTGGTGATCGAACCGCTTGAAATAGGCACGAAAGAATGCCTGTAGCTTCTATTGTGGGATTGATTGTGTGTCTTGCGCGATCCCGAAGAGTTGTGTAAACAACTGTTGCTAACCCATCACGCGGGGAATAGCGTTACGGTGGATTTCATTGAAAATTAGAAGTGCGCTCGCGAGCAACGGACTCTGTGGATCAAAGAAACGCGATATCCGCGATGTAATTTTAATTACCTGTCGTCGCGTGCTCGATATTCCTTCGACACTCGGATTCGCAATTAGATCGCAATATCCATTTGCTGGCAGATTGCGCAAATGGAAAGCGCTCGGGGTAAGCGAACGCGCATGTCGCCGTTTCGTCGCGATCGCGGTTCTCCATTTCTAAATTTCCCAGAATCGGTATCATCGCGCTTTGTCATGACGATTTTGATCGTGGCACCTTGATCCTGGCACGTGTCACGGGCAGATTTATTCAGTTAAAAGATTCCGCCGATATAAACCACCTGGCGAAGCATAATACTACGCTGCAACAACGCCTGCATGCTTCTTTCTCGAAGTAGAAAGGGGGAGGGAAAGGGTCGCGCGGATCGATCCTCTCGAGGCAAGGCGGGAAGAAGCGCGATGAATTCTCTCGCGGCGACTGAAAGGTCGACTCGGCGTTCTTTATCCCTCATTGGACATCTGATATTCAGAATTCGTGTCCGCAATCATCCGTCACCCTCTCTGAACCAATACGCGCGCGCATACACATAGAGAGAGCTGTGTAAGTGCACCGATCTGCGCGGGAAAATAGACGTAAGAAATCATGGACGAGTCAACCGGATCGATTTCATTCGACGGGGTGGAAACTCGAAGGGTAGCTATCCTGGGAGACGACGTGTTAAATCCGGAGACGGCTATAGTTTCCAAGGGTGAAGATGATCGCTCAATTCACGTGCGAGAGCAATGGAACAGCTCGCACATTTAAGAAGTTAGTATTACACGTGGTGAGTAATGTTCACGTTCTTTCCGCTTTCTGGAACAGCTCTCTTTTCTGATCATTAATCGACACACACGTATTCAGACGCGCGCGCTTTGAAAACTGCAATACTGTGAAAGTCTCTGCGTATCCGTACACGAATTTCTGCAAACAATTGTAAAGTGTCATAAAGTACGTTTATGGAAATTGCGACATACGCGACATACGGAAGAAAATAGCAATCAGTAGTATACTCGGTTGTATACATAATCCATAAAAGTTTTAAAAGATCTACAAAAAGATTCTCTTTTTTGAATAAAATCGAGATTCAAGTTATCGCGCTGAACAATAAACGCTCGTGTCTGTCGCGATCGAGAATATCGGCGAGATTTTCCGCGCGTATCTTGGAATTTACGTTTCCATTTTTAATGATCCGTGAGTAGATATCGCGATACGCTCTTTCTCGTCGAGGAGAACTCAATTAAAGCTCTCTCGATCGATTGCATCCCGACCAGCGCCATCATCGTTGATCGTGTCGCGTATTTTGCGAAATCCAGTTAGATACAACTAACCTGGCGAGTGCGACTACGACAAAGTGATCGAATGCATTAGGCTTAATAATGCAACTAGAGCACATCACCGTGATTTTTCATCATAATCCCAACACGATCGCTTCCGCGCTTTTGACAGGAACGGCGAACGCAAAACACGGAAGTTTTCTACAAAACTGCACTCGACGCTTTAAATCGCGGATTAAGGACCGATGCAATTAAGTAAACGGTAATGTCTAAGGCCCTTAAATCAATCATGAAGGAAATATCATCTTACGTCTCGTCTCTTTAAATCGAGCCAAAGAGATCGAAATGCTCAATTTATTCATTATTTAACAAAAACGCATCATTAAATGGAAACAATAATACTTCATCGAATGGAGCGATGATCTCATTTAACACATATCTTCGTTTATTGTTGATAAAACAATTGCTTCTTTTACAATCGCTTTTTGGACAATCTCGATTGTCCTCCGATGCTAAGGTGAAAAAAAAAACGACTGCTAAAATTATTAAGACCGAAAACAAACTCATGCGCTCTCTCGGGCCCTCTCCTTCTCTTTCTCTCTTCGCAATTTCAAATGTGTATTCAATTTTCAAAAGCGAGAAGGCAAGAGAAGAGTAGGCGCGAGGGAGAATGAGAACGAGGGATGATGGTGGAGCAGAGACGTTATCGAGCGATACCCTCCATCGTCCCCCTCCATCCTTCCTTCGAGCTTTCCTCTCTATCTCCCTCGTTCTCTCAGTCAGATGTTCTTTGTTGCTTTACTCACGTGCGCATGTTACAGCAACAAGAAAGAAATTCAAATATATATGCCGATTGAGACTTTACTCTTGATTCTTCCAACCATCCCGATCGCGTATCATCGACAGCTAAATGGAACGAGACACCTTAAACACGAGTAACGTTGAAATAACAGTTCGTTCACGGTTCGGGAACTGCAGCGATACGCAGGGCGAATCTGATCTTTCAGATTTTATGAGTGTACAAGCTGCAGCATCTCTTCGGATCTCTTTCGGATTCCTTTATGTTATGCAGATAAAAGCGATGAATTTTATAATTCCGTTTATCAAGATCATGATGCGTTAAGCTTTCGAACGAAATAAATCGACGGTGTTTTGTTTGAGGACATCTTTGTTTATATTCTTGTTTCACTTAAAGCTTACAACTTTTGTCTCACTTGTCCTTATTTAAAGCTTACAACTATTTCGGGATACCTTAAGCAAGGAGCGAGTGTATAGAATTTTTCGATTTAACGAACGATACGCGCCGCCGACTGTATTGATTTGTTAATTAATAAAGACCGAGGAGTTTAGAACGAAGTTGAGCGAATTTAGCGGTATGACCTGTTGAGCACGGTAAATATTATTAAAAAACTTTCAGCGCATTATATGAATACGCGGGAATAATTAACGCCGGACGAGCCGGCGCTGTTAAATTAGCATATTGTGTCGGCGAAAGTGATACAACGAGAATCGATATTAATTTAAGAAGCGAGTTACGTTGAAATTCGCTTCCAGCTGACAAGTAGGCCAACCGATGAAACTTTCAGATATTTCATCGAGCTCATCCTTTGTCATTCTTTGATCCATTTGTTCTCCAGTAGCCACTGCCGTATTCCCTCGAAACGAAGGCGGAAAACCGGTACTCAAGTGTACCGATTCCCAAGGCTCCCGTTCGAAATTATCCCTAATCCCCCATCCTGAATGATGAGTCCTGCGGAATTTTCGATTGGCAAATTTCTCGCTGATCTCGGCCGAACTTTCCGGCCTCGTGAAATCAATAATGTCGAAAGAATAAGAAGTCGCGAGTCTCGTTATATCGTTCTTACACACACGTACGCGTGCGTGTTTGCAGAAAAAATGTGCTACACGCGAAGTACGTAACTCTGTTATTGTAAGACGTAGAAAGCAACGTGAGTCTTACCATGTTAATTTATGCATCCAAGTTTCGCATTCCTCGCTTAAATCGAAATTATTCGCGTTAATTTGATTGTCCGGGGGTCGGCGATTTTACCGCACTGTTCCACGACAATTCGGCTCTACTTGTGGAGCTAGCAAGTTTTCGCCAACTTTGCTCCTCTCAAAATAACTAATTAAAGTGCTTGTAATGAATAGTACTTTCGAATCGAGAAAGTCGAGCGATATTTCAGCTTCCAAATGTCTTCAGCAGCTATGCGCGGGAAGCGAGCATCTTTTTGCCGGTTTACGGCAATATTTTTCCATCATGCGCCATCCACGTGGATATAAATTAGAAGCTTTTGTATATTAGCTGGAGACACGCGCGGCATCCGAGAGATCACATCGCAAGTCCGGAAATAGTTTTAACGGAGGATTTATTCATTTACATAGACGCGCTGTATTCGCGATTTCCACATGGATCTCTCGAACTTTTTAATGCTCAACAGCGCGATCTCGCCATCGTCATCGCGCTAAAATTATAATACCAGCATGCACATTGCGGCATGGTAATTGCGTCGATACACGGGAAACGTGTTACTCATGAACGATATCGTCCCGACGAATCAAACATCGAGTTAAAAAATTGCCCCACGCGTTTCCGTGCGGATCGATATCCGTATCGGCCGCGAGATCCAAGATTATCGCGCGACTGCCGACGGTGTCGCGACGAAATATTTCAGCGGAACGATTCGAGTTGTCGCAAACATAAAGGCGGAAAGGTAAAAATCGGGTTTATACCGACACCCGGGTTTATACCGAATAATCTGATCTCGACGAAAGTTAGGTAGATCGTTGTCCGTAGATCGTTACTCTCTGGATGCGATCCAACCATTCACTTGTTACCGCTGCCCAACTGATCTGTCTGCAATTAACGCGGCCAGGCTCGTTTTTCGGCGGATCTTTCTCTTTTTTTTCCACTCAAGCTCGCCTCGTTGCTTCTCGTGGAACGAGCCGCATCGATTAAATCGCTGTGTAACTCTATTTTTACCCATCGTGCAAGAACAGCGGCCTCACGATGCCCGCCGACGTCTATTGGCAGCTCCGCTCCGGTCTCTTTCTCTTTCTCGGATCTATTCCAATCTGCGCTGAAAACTGAAACGCTGCGATCCCTCGTGACGATTCGCGTTTATCAACCGACGCGAATATCAAGAGACAATTGATTTGTCTCCCGGTCGCGGTCTACGCGCTCGTGCGTAAGTGGTGCGCGATTGTCTCTAGCAATTTCGCCGCTCGTTACGATTCTTCCCTTGCGTCGTTGCGAATGCGCCCCCGTTACGAGCGATATATCCATGCGTTGCCATAAATCGCAGACTCCAGCACGCCGATATCAACCATGCCGATATATCGAGAATACGCGAGCGATGGATGCAACGAGATCGAATAAAATGAAGAACGCGACTATAATATTTCGCGGTACACGTAAATTTTTCCTTCCTTTCCTTCCTTCCTTTTCTCTTATTAGGAAAGATATGTGGAATTTTTATTCGGCGGATGAGATTCGTATCCGACGAGCGAAGCGTGCGCATCGAGCGCGCGCGAGATTATTTCGGAAACCACGAAGGGGATGAACCTGTGGAATACATCCATCGGATGGACATTTTTACGCTCGATTAAGTGGCAGAGCGCGCATACTGATCGTTTCTGTTTCGATCGGCGAGCACGAATCGCACATACACGGAAGAATAAGTGTTTTCCTCTCGATAACGCGCGGGTGGGACCGATCGATCGTAAATGTCGAATAAAAGTGGAGTTTATCGGATGTCCCCGATATAACCCAGATGTTCCAGCACGCGACCCAGATAGAAAAGCGGGCTTCCCAGTGAAATGAATTCTCGCGGCTCCGTGTTCCTGATTTATTGATAACGCAGCCGAGCTAATCGAGCAACGATAATACGCGAGAGCCACGAGCGAACCTTGAACGAGCGCGGAGGAATTACAGATTCGCGTCATTAAGAATCAACGTCAGGTTGCGATGAATTTAACGAGCGATCGACGTCTCATCGAATCGCGAGTTATTTTATTCAATTATCCTTCGATTGCTGCTCGAATCTTTTTTACTGATGTTGCAGACAGAGTTCCCCAAGAGGCGCCTTGCTATTTGCGACTCGTGGATTCGATGTATTTTCTTAACTCGCGGGACGAGTTTTATTGCAGCATGTCTACCAAAGCGTGTGAAAATTATGGCGATCCCTATTGCCGTGCCAAGGTAAAGGGGATAACCACAACAAGCGACATATTTCGCGATGTAACGCCTGTCACTTGCATCATTTGATTATCGAAACGATTTTATATTATAAATGGAATTTCTTTGCAATACGCAAAAGAGAAAATAGAATTACTCGTTTGTAGATTATTACTGATAAATCCGCGAAATAGCTCAGTTTCTAAATTCCAATTAGAGCCTTAATATTTCGATCCTCATCGGCGCTGATTTCTCGTAAAAAAAGGAAAAAGAAGAAAATGGAAGATCGTTTCAAGAAATAGAACGTCATAGATGTCCTTGATCGGTTAACATTCTTAGAAAGAATGTTAATGCTTCCCTCTTCAAGGAAATCAATCGAAAATTGTCGCGCGACATAAAAGAGATCAAGTTTATTAGTACCACTGTAAAATTTATGTAACATGCTACTTTAACATTCGCGTATATCTAGAGCCCGGTCTACCGTCTGCCAAGTCGGCCAAGTTTTTTTGCCCTCATAAATCCGTTCGATATCGATTGCGTCCGAGGCTGGACTTGGTTGTCATGTTTTCCATGCCTCGAGGAGTACGCTTAATTATTTGTGGTTTGCGTTTGAGAGACGTCTTTAGGATTTTCACGAATGTCCTCTGTTTACGTTATATTTAAGCAAAAGAGTATTTAAGTAAAAGAGTAAAATTAACGCGATTGCTGTCAGATCACTGGGATTCTACAGATCTATTTTCAGAATCAAACTTGCGTGATTTAGCAATGTTGTTAAATATCGAGAACAGTTTGGTGCGCGCGTGCATACTGACATATCTGGTATTAATTTCTTATTAAAAGTATATAGTAGAATAGCACGTGCACGTTACGTGTATCGACCAATCATTTACGGTAACGGTCATTTACGGAATGCGGTAACATCATCTGCGTATTTACATAGCGCTACATAACATGGCTTGCGATAATGAAAATATTAACGCGATGTAATAAAGCAAGAAATCTCGTGCACTGTTTATCTCACGATGACATTTTCACATTGTCTGCTAGTCGGTGTTAGACATTGATCCGTGAATACATTGCGCGAATAATGCAGATTATTATAGCAACGCACATATACGTCGTTGCATGAAATTAACGTGGCGATTAAGCCTCGTTAATTTATCGCGTCATTAGGAAATAACATCATATTCGCGACGCCAGTGCGTCCTACGTGCGACTAAATCGAATCATTTCGATTTCCCGAAACCGGGAGAACCGCTCTCGCAAACTGTGCTAGAATTCGTGCTCACTGAGCGTTTTCCGTTCCGAGCTAGTGCGATTCTTCTCAAAATTGCTCGCTCGGATTTACGCGATCCATTGTGTGCAGCTCTGCCGATCAAGGGTTGACGTTCTCCATGCTCGCGCAAACCGAGCGCGACCGCGTAAAAATACGATACGCCCGCCTACATCGATCGGCTACTAAATATGCACAACGAGACGATTAACAAAGCGCCCTACGTGACGTAAATATGGCGAGCGCATTGCCTCGATTTCAGACTGAAGTGACAAATTCGCCCTTACGCGGCCAAACGTTTTCAGCGTATCAAGACTATTTTCCGTCGTTGATCGTCGCCGCTTTCCATCGCGTGTTCTTCGGCATTTCGCTATTATTCATCATTCATCACCGACGTCGGAACAAACAACATCCCGATCAATACGCACGAGCGACGTAAATGCGTGAATGTACACAGTAGTCAGCGAAAGGGGAAGGAATAGGAGAGGAACGTTAATTATCACGATTAACATTGTACTTTTAACTTGTAGATAGTTGATGACCGATGCGAGAGAACATTTCATTCATGTGACATAGCTGCATTGTAATTTTCTTTTCTACTTCTATCCGGAAGAAAATTCCATTCTCTTTTCTTCTTTGCATTATCATACCGAAGATACAATGCAGTATAAGCAATTGTTAGTTTTTGCTACTTAGCCATCCGTTTTCCCGGAGCAGTCTGTGCTTTGTATAATGTCCGCATTAAGAATTCCATTGGCGACTCGAAGTTGAAAGATCCACGGACGCGAACAAGGCCGAGATAAAAGTTCGGGGAATTTTTCCCTCGAATAGACTTTGCCGGAGTTCCCTTAGGACCTTTAATGTATGCGTCGCCCTCGTATTGTAATGCGATGCCAGTAGACGAGAGCTTGACGGTGAAAAACGGAATGTCGGACGGGGCGTGAAGAGAACGCGGTAACCAGACGATGAAAATCCCGATCCGCTGAAAGCGAACGCATATAGAATAGAATGGGAATTCGCGTAGCGAATTCAACAGGACCCATTGGACGCGAAAAGCGTCCGGATCACTGGGTCACCTGACAGCAATTAAACGAAGAAGGAATCTTATTTTGTCAGACGCAACATGTGGGATGTCGAGGATTTAATGGTACCTTTGCGTGAACCGTGCGAGAAAGCAAGCAAGAAAATTATTACGTTCAAGCGTGTCTAAGAAGTTATTCTTCGGAAACGATTTATTATTTATGATTCTTTGCTCAGGAGTATCATTTCTGGAATCAAGACTGCGGGTTTAAATGCTTGTTGTGTTTACGGCAAGCCTCTTGCAGGCGCGATCTGTGCGAACGAAATACTTTTCGCATATCCCTCTCTCTCTCTCTCTCTTTCTCTCTCTCTCTCTCTCTCTCTCTCTCTTTCTCTCTCTTTCTGTTAACACGATTTTGTCGGTGTTGATTATACAATGTGCAATCAAGTAATTATCATAATTTCTCGGTCACGCTATATTAAATAATATAAATTATTCTCAACAAACCAAGTTTTTCATTTGTATAAGTTTTTTGATTATACAATTTAAGTTTAATAATTATATACAGAACAATTATAATGCTGCACTACGGCAATGAGAACCGTCTATAGTCAAAAGAAGTAACTCTCCGTGAAACAGAATAAGTAACGGATATAAATAGAATTTTGTTTATTGCTGCTGCCAAGTATCTGTCTCAAACACTGATAACTTTTATTAGTTTTTTTTATTGTGCGTACTCGATAGAAACAAACGTGTATATGGTAGTCGAAAGGTTAATAGCAGTTAATAATATTCATTGGACGTTAGATTCGCTTTAACTTTGCGGAAAACGGACTCCGAGGCGGATCGTTGAATATTCAATGAGTCTGGACTAAACATTCTACCCCTTCTAGGAAAGGACGAGAAGTGTCCCTTCGATTTAAGTCAGGTTCTCATTTGAAAGCGTTAACGTTCTCGAAGAAAATCTGCTGAAGGGAAGAAAATCGACCGAATGTTTCTAGCGAGAGATTGAAAGTTTCTTGACTGGAATGGACGAAAGTGTATAAACACAAGACGCATCCATAAACAATAGCAGGTAGTGAAACGAAGAACTCGAAGAGCTACGTCAGCGACGATAATGAATGCAAGAATCAATCGGAAGATGGCAGCTAGCTAAATTGGACTCGAATAATGAGATTATAATTACGAACGGCCGAAGAGAAGTGGTCGGAATGCCGCATTGTGCGTTCTTTCCGGCCACAGCCCCGTAAAACGTCTCTTCCCTAAATCCGAGCGACTCGTGCGATCATGACTGCAGCAGCCGGATGAATTGCAGTGACAGTGCGAACATTCATGAGAGAGATGAGAGACGACATTGTCGGCATTCATGACGTGAAGATAGGAGCAGCCTCACAGCCGCGATCGCCTACATACACGCGCGTGGTTGTAAAGACCAACCCACATTATACAAGCAACTTTAAGATTACGCAAGCCTTTTATTATCAGCCTGCCCATCCCTATCCATTTTCGCTAATCGAAGGGCATGCATGCCGTGCATGCATGAATATAATAAGCAGGAGTGTCGCAAGATTGTGCAAGTCGAGTCAGTCTGAACGGTCAAGCTAGTTGTGCACGTCGGCTTTGAGCGATCGCGAAACAGCGAGGAATGGAATTAATTCCGTGCTCTGAAGAAGAGGAGGGGGCTCTTCTCGTAGTCTGGCAGTTTAATGCGTTTCTTGCGCTTTCAGATTCTCGATATTGATGAAAGGAAGGAACGGCACGACGGAGAAGAAGCGCGCAACGGAGACTGTGCGAATCGATCGAAGACGCCACTTATTCTCCCTCTCCCTCTCTCTCTGTCTCTACCCCTTTCTCTCTCAGCAATATTCGAGGAGACGAACGAAGATTATTTCTTTTCACGCTTCTCTTCGCACTGCGTTTTTTCTTCCTCTTCTTCTCGTACACGAACTGATTGGCTTGTCATTGGCCTGTTTAGTGGATTTCTGCGATTTCTGCTTTCCGTGAGAATCACACGCGATTCCTCGTGAAGGGATCTTCGGAAGGGTTTCCGGGAATGCTCAAAGGGAATTCCGAAATGAGCGAACGTGCGCGATTAGCATTATTTAATTTTTCGTTAGCTACAAGTTGAAACTAAACTTGCACGAAATTTCCGGGTGTCATTAACGCGGGCACTGCGAAGAATATTTTAAAAGCTATTCGAGCGCTCAATTAAGACCGCGCGTTTAATTATACGAGATTGTGAGGTCGCGACAGGATGGAGCCTCCATGGCTTTGAGTGCGGAAAGAAAAGTATCGGCTATATAGATCCCCCGGATACTTTGCTCGCAGTTACTCGCATGCGATACACACGCCCCAAAACGACCGTTTTTCGTTTTTATGAGGCAACGTAACGGGGAGCGCTTCCCTTATGCGTTTTAACGTAGCGTTCCTCCAATTAATCTCGTTGCGTGACATAGCCGCACATTCATCGTTCCAATCGAATAGCGATCCAATCGCCGCAGTTCGCTGCGAAAAAATTATGATTCATGTTCCGGATTCATCCATGATCGCGAATTCCGCGCGACGTGAGCAATTCGGTGACAATGGATTGATGTTAAGCCCGACGCGAGCATCCGAGCGCACACACGGATACTTAACGCGAGCGTTTATTCAGGTACGGGATTACAGACGGTGGTACGAGCGCGGGCAACCGGCCAGACAAATATCTAGCTCTTTGAGATTCCGCCATTCGCGGGGTCAACGACTCGGCGGATGACGGCGCGCGGCCATTCGCGAAACAGCGCCGATCCTTCCTTATTTTCGGCCGGACCGCCTGCTGTCTACAAAGCTCATCTAAATCGGGAGGAACGCGTGTCCTCTCGCCTGTCCCTTGCGCGTATCGATTATCTCGCAGACAACTCGGAGATCGCGTTCGCTCGGATGTCGTTACTCAGCGAGTGAAACTGTTTTCAGTGTCGCGAAAGGGACTGGAAGTTCCCGCGAATTGCTCGTACTTCCTTGATCTGAAACTTGTTGCCGTGCCAATTATGAATGATTTATCAATTACGCGATTCGCGCGACACTCGCACGATGCACCGCCGCGGTATTAATTAACACTGAATCTCGCGAGCGCGGGATGCTGCGATGATGAATCGATCGATGCGGAAGCGCCGACGATCGCTCGCGAAATCGACGCTCTCCTTTCTTCGCCACTTTATGTTTCTGGCTGATCGATGATAAGACTCCGCGACATAAATTAACGCGGCATGAACCGTCTATTGAGAGATTCGAATGTCCGAATTTTTCCGTGAACTCGCTATGAGAATCTGTACGTAGAACGTAAACTTGGCTCTCGAGACGAGAATTCACAGAAATCTGGATGAATGATTCGATTAACAATGTTATATTGCGAACACGTACCGCATCACGTATAATCTTTTCTGCCTACAATCGGATAGTTTTAAAAAAATTAACAACTAATCCCTCCGTGTCGCGTTTTTTCCGTCTTTTCAGATTTAATTCCTTTGCGATCGCTGCGTCTCTTCCATTTATTTGGAAATTGCGCAACAAGCACGTAACGCAAACGCGCAACGCAATCTCGGGTAGATGATGATTGCTTCTCAAAGGGTTAATCCATTTCCGGCTATCAGCACGCAAACGCAGCGTTACGTACATAAGCTCCTCTGTCGCATACGCTAAAGATAATTAGGTCAAACACATGTACGTTAATGTTTCGAGGTCACTAATGCTGCATGCTCGGCATTTTTTACTCAAAATATTGATTAATCGTTAATTTGAGGCATTATCTATTATTTAAATGTCACGAAAGATGTCGAATCCCCGATGGAATCCGCCAAAAATGCAAATACAAATCCGTAACATGTTGGAGAACGTTGGATGAATTGTTCTTACAAAGTCGTGGATGTCACAATTGATCAGTGATGATCAGTCACGAATTACACGTGCATAAATATCTAACTCCTTCCTGCTTCATGATTACGTAAAGAGAATATATCCATCAGAAATGTTTATAAAGAAATAAAGAACACGAAGAGGTGCACGCGGAAATATAAATTTCCCAATTCTTCTCATATTTTAATCGCAGATCCTCATGATCGGATCGCATCAGAATCACGCTAGGGTCACGTCGAATCCACTAATCGCGAAACCGTTGAAATATGTAGCGCATCTCAGAGGAAGGGTCAACGCGGAGCGCACTAGGTCGCGTCCCGCGACCTGATTTCGCGAGGGATGGCCTTCCCCAACAAGGACGCTCGTGACGTGAGAATCGCAGTGGCTCGATCAGGACGACGTTCCGCGCATTTCCACGGTTTTCCGGGCGAGGATCACCGTGCGTTTCAAGACGGATGCTCTCCCGGAGCTGACGTATGTGGCACCGATGGAATTCGATAATCGAATCCTCGCGGCAAGACGATCACACGCACAAAGGAGGTCGTATACGAGCGACCGATCGTGAATCGACTGATCCACATAAGATGGAGACCTTATCTGAGCAGGCATCTGAGATCTTTGGAGGTTGGACAGCACGGACTCGCGGAAATGCGTTTACTGAACATGCCACCGATGTACGTCACGATTGTTCAGCACGCGGAATTTCAGTATTCGTTGGATTTTTTCGTACAAACACGATCTTCTTAACATGTCGGGAAGGAGCAAGGGCGCGCTGAGCGCGGCCCGAGTTCCGCGCGATGGTCGGAGGTCACAGGCGCGGGCTGTAAGGTAGATTCCCTGACCTGATTCTCCGAGTTAAGCAACTTGAGCTGCTCGTTGATGAGGCTGTACTTGGTGCTCTCTTCCTTGCGCAACGCCCGCTCCTTCTTCAGCTCCGGACTCCAGAACGTTTTGATGCTGTGCATCGAGCTGCCCAGTTTCTGGTTCGTCAGCTCGAGCTCCTTCTTCAGATTGCCGAGCTCCCGCTGCAGATCGTTGTTCTGATGCTGGAGCTCGCCGATGTAGCCACCGCTGTCGCGTAGCATGTGCGGATTCGGGCTCTGGCGGGCCGACCTGGACCCGTACAGTTCGTCCTCCAGGTAGAGACCGCGGTCGCGGCTACGCTCTCGCGGCTCCCGTATCGGCACGAATTCTCGATCATGGTCGAGGACACCGGCGGACGCACGGTCGAGGCTCGTGTAACGCGCTACCATGCCCGCCGAGCTGGACATGGCGGGTCTCGAGGCGCTTCTGGATCGGTGGTGTCCGCCGCCCCCACCGCCTCCTGTCGACATACTCCTACCCCTCTCCTCGAGCATCACGGGACTGCCGAGGTCCTCCTCGCGGGAGTAGTACGGGCTGCCCAGCTGATGGTGATGGTAGTTGCCTCCGCCGTATCCGAGATGCTCCGGCGAGTTGTTGCTGCTGCGGGTACCCCGTTGCTTGCGACCGCCGAGCGGACTACCGCGACCGCTCGCATAACTACGCGATGGACTACGGTCGACGGTCGGCAGTTCACCCACGCGACGACCGCTACGTGGCGAGCGCGTGCCACCAGCGGGACCGACCACGCCACTTCCGCTCGAGTAAGGGTCCCGTGACATTCTACGGGGACACTCTCCGCGAAGCCGTACCTCTTCGTTCCTTATCTAGACGTGAGGTCGTTCCGTTCAGTGCCTCGTCCCGGTCAATGGTGGTCCTGTCAGTGGTGATGCTCGTCACTTCCGCCTCGGCGGTCCTCTTCTTCGCGATCTCCCGTGTTTCTACGCTCACGATCGCTCTGTGCGACCCGTCTCTGTGGCAGTGCTCGTTTCCTGATCACCTCGCGAGGATTTCGCTGCCCCACGGACCTCTAAAGTCCCTCGTCGCCCTCGTATCCCTCGGGTGTTTTCACGCTCATATCAGCTCTCTCGACCGCAGAAGCGACTCGATCGACAGGCGTTTTTCTGCACGTCGTCGTACTCGTTATCCGAGGATTCACTCGGGGCAACCAGTGGAGGATGGAAGTGCGCCGTCTCGCACGCCGGAATCTCGATGAGCCGGAATCCCGTGGTCGATCCGTTCCTTTCAGCTTTATGCGTCCAGTGATGCGCGAGGACGTTTCTACTCTACGTGCGATGGCGCATTCGTCAACTACCAGCATTGACGAGAACGTTACGTTCCCCGGTATCCGTCCTCGCTGCCGCCGCCGTCGTCGTCGTCTCTCCCTTCACCGCGTTCTCCTCTCAGCCGGTTTGGTATCTCCTCTGTCGGTCGATCGACCTCATCCTCGCGCCGCGATGATGATCCTCAGCCCGATCGATCTTCTCTCTGACCACCACCGCCGCCGTCGCCCTCCTCGCCGAGTATAACTTCCGTGCTACTGGCCGACGCGTACTACTACTACTACTAGCGGATAGTACTACTACGCGCGTGAGTCACTTCATACTCGGTGGTGGCGTACGACGAGGTCACGACCCTTCTCGGCCCGAGAATCGATCTTTGACCTTCTTTCGGCGGCGTAGCCCATCGAGCGGGATTGAATAGAGATCGAGGGGGAGAGAGAGAGAAAGAGAAAGGCGATCGGCTTCCTCTTCTTCCGTCTTCCTGTTTTTTACGAGCCGATGCAGACGGATCTCCTCTCGTCTCTCTCTCTCTCGTTCCCTTTTCCCGATCTCTCTCGCTCTCTCCCTCGGCCTCGGATTGCGGCGCTCCGGATCCAAGAACCGCCCTTTCGCGAGCGAGCCAAGTCGACGAACTGAGTGCGCTCTCCTCCTCCTTCTCGCGTTCCACCCTCGTGTTCGACGTAAACGCGCGTGTGTCGTTCCTCTTCGTCGCGTGCGCTTGTCGTCGGCGCACCACACACTCGCGCTCTCTCAGACGGAGGAGATGATATGTCTTCCCTTGTTCCTTTCTCTTTCCCTCCCTCTTTTTGTTTCTCTTTCTCTCTCTCTGTTTCTGTCTTTTTCTCCGTCTACGCCGCCGTTCTCGTTTCGCGAAACCAGCGCCTAAGGTCTCTTCTTATCGATCTTATTCCCTCGCTTCTCTCTTTCTCCCTTATCTTCTGCCTCTCTCTCTCTCTCTCTCTCTTCTCTCTCTTTCTCTCTCTCTCTTTCTTCCTCTGTCTTTCTCGTATTACTGTTCCAGCCTCGTGGATAATGCCCGGCACCCCTTCGTCGAGAGACTTCCGGGAGAGAAACGATGCGAAACGAATAAATTTATCAACCACTAACCCGACTAACCCGACCCACGACCGTCCGACCGACCCAACCCACCGACCGATCGACCGATCGGATTCAACCAACCAATCTCACTACACTATCCACCGTCCACTACTGGAGCACAGCCACTTCCCGTGCACTAACGCCTTCACCGGCGTTCACCGCCACCCTCGCGCTTATCCACTCTCTATGTGTTGCCTCCTCTCGTCGCTCTTTTCTCGTCTCCCTCTCTCTTACTCTCCCCCCCTCTCTCACTTCTCTCACCTCTCTCTCTCTCTCCTCTCTTTCTCTATCTCTTTTTCTCTCGGTTTTCCCTTTCCCTATTGTTCGCGCAGTCAAACGCACCCCACACACATAAACGCGCGCACGCGCGCGCACACATACACACAGGTGTATGTTACTCGCGATTACTCCTCCGTACAACGAGTGCACAGGCGCGTGCGTTTACCGTGTGTGTCACCGGCCACGTCCGAAAAGAAGAAGAAACAAGAAGTACGCGATGCGCGATAAAAAGAGTCCACGCGCATTAACGGAACTAATGCCGGCTACGAGGAGAGAGGCCACCCTTTACATTACCACCACCATCACCGATCGCCACCACTGCCGGCGTCGCCGGTTGTCCGTTGGCGCCACCTTTCTAGAAACGTTACCGCGAGTCACGTCTCTACCCGATGGAGTGTGATCCACATCACAGCGTGTCGTCATAGACCCATACATGTACGCGATTGTACACGCATGTACCCATACGCATGCGTTAAGGGATGAAGTTAAGAGCCTCGGCAGCGCCACCGACCACCGACGTCACCGACGTCATCGCGACGGCCACCACGCTGAGGCGTATCACCCGCTCGATTCTCCCGTAAACCTCCCCTCCGATCGTACCCCCTCGCCGTTGATCATTCCCGACTGGCCATCGGCGGTGCAGCGGCTCTGTGATGGGCGCCCCACCTCGGGGGAGTTCTGCAACGCGCAGATGCACAGATCTGCGTGCGCGAGAAGAGGGGTGCCAGGGTGCCATGTACAGCATCGCGATGCTACTTTAAGGCGGCAAATTTTGAGGGAAGATTCTTAGGTTTCGGGGGAATCTTTCCGAACGCGTGTCGCATTAATAGAACAACGAGGAGTCCGAGATAAGAGTTGGCGAAACGGAAGCATTCGAGAAACGGTTTAGATGGATCGATTACTTCGTAGGAAGCTGTTTCGAGAAAAAATTAGTTATTTACGAATACGTAAGTCTCAGAAACTCGTCGACGAATCTCTCTGAATTAATTGCGATAAGTAATTGAATAAGATCGTAACTGAGAATTAATTCGGGATTGCTGGAAAGTAACGGACGATAATATCATTCAGGAATTATTCCATGATTCTTAATTAGTGCAATTATCTGTTACCATCAGCACTGTGTCTTGTTGACCGAGAATTCGGATAAACTAAATAAGCGTATCGAGTGACGGTAATACATATATAGAAGATATCTGTTTTATTTTAAAACTCTCATATGCATATGTATGTTTTCCGCCATTCAAGTTTGGTTCGCCGGAATCTGGAACATCTCTCGATATCAAAGTATTCACAAATATTTATTGTTATACATCACATATTATATGTATATGTATAATTATATTTCCAAGCTGTATTTTCAGAGATATACGCGCGTGTAAAGAGTAGCAAATGCTATGTAATGCGATTTTGTAAGGAATAAGCAGGGATGATCGAGACATAAATTGTTGAGAACTTTGTTATGCGTATTTCAAAGCCTCGTAAACATTTACGGCTCTATAGTCATTAGCGGTGAAGCGATCTTGCATTATCGTCCGTTGCTGCGGCAAATGAACTTTCCCTAGGAAAGATTATCGGACGCACGAGTGTTTCTGGGGCACTTTGAGCCCTTGTTCCAATCCTGAAAGTGCACGTTCCACTTGGAATCCCTTTTCCCTTTTCCCCCTGACGAGCGTCGACCCGGCTTACGAGCGTCGCAATCAATGAAGCTACGATTCACCGAGCAGTAGCGTATCATCACAGAATTGGATGATTGAGACGGCATATCTGACGTAGCCGGAGTGCTATCGCGTTCTGTTCACGTAATGCTTCTTTTGTTATGTCAGAGGCGGTATCGCTTCTTTAAAATTTGATAGATCGGATGCTTTTTAGATTCATCTCCCATCTCCTCATCAGAGGCTCATATTCTCTTACAGATTGATTCATTTACGTTATACTTTCCCAATCCATTTACTGTTTCATCTTCGACCTATTTGTTTATATTATTCTATCCATGCTTTTAACTTGGAAACGAAATGAAAATGCTTTCGAGCGATTTACCAAGCTGCCCTATAAATGATTAAGCAGATTCGTTTCAAGAGGTGCATAAATAGCGAATCACAAATCATGATACAAGTTGGTGCCAATAACGTGATGTCGTAATTACTATATTTGCTAAGATATTTCTGTACATCCCCGACTTAATGAATGCTATATATCCCCGAATGAAACTTAATGAATGCAATTTTGCATCGCATTTCGTCTTGATTGTAATTGCATTCGCGATTACACGTCATTATACCGAATTGCTTATTATTCTAGTTTTTATTGCATCGTTCGTAGAAAAATCAATCAATCTTCTGTTCGAACATAAAATACATGCTTAAGTGTCGATCGTGCACGTTTCGATTCTCTTGATTAATTTCGGGCTTTATTTCTTCTTCCTTCTTATTTTCCTTTTACTCTTATTGTGGGAGCTGATTACGGCTCATTGAATCGATTTATTCGCATGGTTAATATATAATAGAGATATGCAAAGTACGATTAATGAAATGGAAAGGCGATGCTTTAGGGCGTAAGCCTATTGAAACGTTGAAACGATTTTGACCATGTATTATTTATCTAACAAATGTTGTTAGCGGAAAGATTTGGTGAATCAGATAAGCTTGAATATTATCGGATAGTTGATCACTCTAACATAATAATAAATTCGTTGACCGGAAGATATCGATGACCCTTGCACTGTATGGTTTACAATTTTCCGCTAATGTTTTGGTGATGACATAATTGCGATAACGCTACTTCGTGTTGATCATAACTTGATGTCATTTCTAAATAATATGTTATTAAAATAAAACATTATATTTTGATGACTTATTACGCATAATACATATATCTATCGAAGATATTAAAATTTTTAAAGATACCAAAATAATACGTCGTTATTATTATCGGATCTTCCAATTCTTCCAAATATTATCTGAAATTAAGAAAGAACAAAACATATTTCAGATTGAGAAAACATGTTTTAGATAAAACAAGGTGATTTTATTTATTTAAAAATATGTTTTCCGTGATGTCATATTTTCAATAAGAATATTGACGAAGAAGCTATCAAGGTGTATGGATAATCGATTGTTGCATAAGGTGGATAAGCATATGATTGCGTAGAATCAAAGATTGAAGATTAAAAAAAAATTTGATATTTTAAAGATAAATATTTATCAGATTAATTGCAAAGCACAATTAATGTTAGATAATTAAATTAAATTAAAATCATTAATACATCACTGAAGATTTTTTTAGAATCTGTTTATTCGATATGAAGATAGATAAAAATCTCTCTTTCTATAAAGGAAGAAAGAGAGAGAGAGAGAGAGAGAGAGAGAGAGAGAGAGAGAGAGAGAGAGAGAGAGAGAGAGAGAGAGAGAGAGAGAATGAGAGAGAGAGAGAATCCGCGATAAATTCACATTTGAAATTTCGTTATTATTTTACCAAAGTTATTTTAACCTTACGCTTATAATCTCATTATTCATTGATTGACGTAACGAGTTACGTTGACACGAAGATGACAAAAGTGTACGGGGAGGATAGGAGAAGTCCAATAATCGTAAAGCATTGTGGACATTTATCTGATAGTCTCTTAAAATTCTTTTTAATCTGTCTTATCTTAAGCTTGTTCGGAGATTGGGGGACTGGAATCATCACTATTCTCTGGGGCACGCTCGTTCATCCCGATGCACTCGTCGTAGCATGGCAAAACGACGTTTTTTCAGTCGTACGGCCAAGATTTAAGGATTAAAAAACGAAGAACTGCAGGAAGACTGGTTATTCCCACTTGACCGTGAGGCTCTCGGGGGACCAAAACGATAAAACTTAAGTGGCGCGGGCTAAGGTCGTTACCACTGTCGTGCGTATATGCGTAGCGTTCTCCAATCGCATCCTGCACTCGTCAGTAGACGATGACCACCCGGTGGCGTCGCATCGTTCGTTGATCGTGTGTTTGAATCGTTCGCTCTCTCGGACATGACGGACATGTGGAATCTCGCGATCATCCTGGTCTTCGTGGCCACCGTACCCTGGCGGGCCGCCTCGCTGCACTCGGATGCGGGTCCCTGGGTCCAGGCCACGAAGGGCGAAGTCTGGCCTAAGCCGAATTTACGCATCATCAAGGAGGACTTCTACTTATTGCGACCGTCCAACTTCGACATGCAGGTGAGTCTTCGTGGTTCCGTCTTTCCTTTTTGCTTTCATATTTCTTGATATCTAGTTTCATATCTCAGGAGGAGTTGGACTTACTTAAGATTGTGAACTTCCATGCGAATCTGTCATTACATCATCTGAGAAAACTAATATGCATTCTCATCACGCGCTATCGTCATTGTCAATGCTATCGTGATAGTTGATTATTATGAAATAATAAGAGTCGCGTGCACGCGCGAAGTATGTTAATCGTGTTTGCTCGAAGCGGAGAATTTAAATGAGGCAACGGATGATTGAAGGAAACATTGAATGGAATTATTAGATTATTATAGGAGATTACTCGCGATATTCAATCGGTTTTATATTTTCGTATTTCGTTTCAATTTTGCGTATCACCTTATGTAATTATATGATTAAATCTTTGTTTTGCGAAGGTGAACGGCGAAACGTGCGACATAGTGACCGAGGCGATAGAACGGTACATGAGAATCATTTTGACGGAAGCTAGAATAGCCAGACTAGTCACCGAAGGACTACCAAGAACATCCATCCGAGACAATCTTCATTACAGAGGAATTCTCGAGGCTCTGAGCATCCGGCTTTTACAGCCTTGCGAGCAGAATGGAGAACACTGGCCGCACTTGAACATGGATGAATCCTGTAAGTACTGCTGATCAGCTTCTTTCTGGAATAAATTTGCATGGCAGATAATGCTCTTTAAGGCATATGATATTTTGCTTTTTCGAACGCCATTTAGATAATTATATGTGTAGTAACATTTTTTTTTAACGATTATGAGATATGGAGTTAGTGCATCAAGCAAGATAATACAAACGAATTCAAGCAACCGCCTTTCAGGTAAACCATGGAATCATGCATTTTTGAGAAAGTTTCCTAGACACAAAGTATCCTTCGTGCATTATAAGTATCATTCGCCCGAAATATCTTCGAGCATTTTTCTCAAAGTGAATTTCTCTTGAAACAGATACAGATATTTATTACCCATAAATTTGGAAGATTCTTATTATAGCAGTTAGATAACTTATTAGTTGGAAGACATTCGCTCGAATCGGATTTACTCTCTTAATTTCGCTCAATATGTCATCTCACAAGAACAGTTTCGAAACTGAGCATACTTTTCAATTACGTCATTAAAAAAACCAATTTTTTAATCACTTTTCTTTCAAATAGAAATATCTCTTATTCTTAAAGATTCTTAAAAAAAACGAGGTATACGTACTATTATTAGCTGGTAAATGAAAAATTCCGTGTTTCTTACTAAATATTTACTTAGATTTGCATTGTGTATTGATTTCTTATCTCACGCATACAAATAGCTAATTCTATTCGCTAATATATGAAAGATACATTCAATTTAAATTCAATTAAATTTACTAAATTTTAACTGAATTAATTTTAATTTAGAAATTTTTAATTAACTTAATCGAATAAATTTTAATTACATTGATTAATTGAATTGAATTAATTAAAGAAAATTTTAATTAATTTAATTGACTTAATTACATTTAAGTTCAAGTTGTAACTGCGTTGAAATTGAATTAATTATATTTAAATTTAAATTGCAATTGAATGCATGTTTTATACGTTAGCGAATGGAATTGCACAGCATTAAAAGTTAATATGTAACGCAGTAACAAATTAATTAAATGATATCGATAAACAACTCGCTCGTAATCTCACATCGAACATTCGTCAATTTATGCCAATGATAGATTTTTGAGCCTACAAAGTATGAATCTTTGCGGTTTTTAGTAACATATATGCGATTTTCCTTGTTGTTAAGCATCAAATTGGTTTGGTATCGATTTTATGATTCTTTAAAGCGTTTGCATTAAACGGCGTTTGTTTTAATGAATAAGCAATGAGAAAATAGTAATAAATAAATGGTAAAAGAATGCTGTTGTCTCGTTAAATTGCAAAACACACACATGCACAACCGTTAACTTTATTAATATTTGCTTTGTCACGTGCATCTGGGACTTTCGAGGTCTCTTGACGGTCGCGATCGCTTAACTGTGATCGCGGTAAGAATTACGATTGATTTAGTCCGATTAAATAAAAATGATGACGGAATGACGCATACGGGCCGAACATGTGCAAGATATGAGCGAGTTGAGCGATGCAGCAGCTGTGCAATCAATTAAACGATTGAGAAGAGACAATAAAACGACTCTTCGTGATCCGCTATTTGATTTCTTATCTTCGATTTTGAAGCCAAAATGACGCTGTAATGTGCAACGAGCGAACAGAATTCCACGATTTTGCGATTTTATCTTCGTCCTTTCACCGAATCGATTTACACAATACGATTGGTACCATGACATATACGCCTGTTCCAGATAAACTCGAGATAAACGAGACATTATCGCTTGCCATTCTCTGGGCTGAATCCGTGTGGGGAATCCTTCGAGGACTCGAAACCTTCTCGCAGATATTGGCACCATCCGGTGACGGTCCAAGTGTAAATATTCGAATACTCGTATTTCGTTATTCATAAACAAGCAAGTCTTCGCAAAAAGCGTAAAATTATTTAGGATATCTCTGAATGAGAAGCCAGAGCTTTCAATCTCTTTCCTAAACAAATAACGCAAGTCCACATTGATGTCGCGCGTCGTTTTCCTCAGCATAGATAAAAAATTCCTTTTTCCGAAGAAAGATAATTTTTTGGTCATTTCCTTTTACGCTTTCTTAGATATCTTCTCATTTATTAGCAAACTTAAATTTTATCACGTATTCTAGTTGAAAGTAAGATGCCAGACTATTGAAGACAGGCCGAAACTGCCGCATCGCGGACTGCTGCTGGATACTTCTCGCCATTATCTGCCGCTATCCGACATTCTGCTGACATTGGATGCGATGTCATATAATAAGCTGAATGTTCTTCACTGGCACATTGTCGACGACAACAGTTTCCCATACCAGAGCACCCGGTATCCCGATCTGTCTGCCAAAGGTGCTTATCATTCCTCGATGGTCTACACGCCTAACGATGTGCAGAAAATCGTCGATTATGCGAGATTACGAGGTATCCGAGTGATGCCGGAGTTCGATACACCCGGACATACCAGATCATGGGGTAATGCCTATCCAGGCTTACTGACCACGTGCTACGGTGAGTAAAAGAACCACGTAATCCGCTTGTGACATTTGCTATATCCTGAATGTTCCAAGTATCGAAAGAGATGGGGATGCACTGTGTTTCCTGTGTGCTCTTTATCGCGATCTTATCCCGTTACGTTTGGCCTATTGATTGGATAAGATGAATAAAGAAGCAAGCGATCGTTAGAACCGCTGATGTTTCCGCGGCATAACGAGTTATGCAAATTATTCCCGCATTTTTCAGACTCTTCCAGAAAACCGAACGGTAAACTGGGTCCGATGGACCCGACGAATCCAGCGTTGTACGAGTTCGTGCGAAACCTGTTCTCTGAGATCGTGCAAGTATTCCCGGATCAATATCTTCACCTGGGTGGCGACGAGGTGCCCTTCGATTGTTGGGGTAGTAATCCGGAAATTATCGAGTACATGAAAACGCACGGCATGGGTAGGAGATTCGAGCTGCTCGAGAATGAATACATAGCTAAAGTGCTCACAATCAGCGATTTACTGGATATTAACACGATCGTATGGCAAGAGGTGATTTCTTCGCGATCTCTTTTATCCTTTCCATTTTGTTAATTGTATTTTCCTTATACGCGAGTATAACTGTGTTAAATCATTAACGCATGTTTAAATTTAATGCGGATTGTAGGTCTTCGATAACGGCGTTACACTACCAGAGAGCACTGTGGTCCACGTCTGGAAGCTGCAACGTTGGCAAAAGGAATTAGAGAGAGCGACGATGGCGGGACATCCAGTTTTATTGTCCTCCTGCTGGTATTTGGATCACATCGCTGGCGGTGGCGATTGGGAGAAGTATTACAACTGCGATCCCTTCGATTTCATTAATGCATCCAACGCTACTCATCTGATGCTCGGCGGCGAGGCTTGCATGTGGTCGGAATTTGTGGACAAGTGAGTATGATTCCTTTCCGAATTCGAATTATATCGACGAAAAGAGTAGATTAAAACTAGTTAAAAGTAAACTCGCGATAAATGAGTATTTTAGATATTCGATCTTACATAAAAACGAAGTTCTCTGAGTCAAGAGAGTGCCTCAGAAGAATCTCACGCGAGATATTTGTATTTTCCTCCCGACGGCGCTGAGGAAACTGCGACAATTCGGTTGACTGAGAAAATCGAATGCGATTATGCGACTTCGTCTGATAGAAGGATGATTAATCTCTTTTCAGAAACAATGTTCATCCGAGGATCTGGCCACGCGCAAGCGCGACAGCTGAACGTTTGTGGAGCTTCAACAAGGAGGACAACAATATCGCGGCCAAACGTCTAGAAGAACACACTTGCCGTATGAATAGACGCGGAATTCCCGCTCAGCCGCCAAATGGAGCTGGGTTCTGCGTGGCATAGCCGACTCCGGTTAATAGATGTTAATATCTGTTTAATAGATGTATTATTCTCACAGAAGCAGCAGAAACACACACGAGCGGGCCGTCATTTCGCATATTCATTCTTTCGACACTGTAAACACGCATCGCAAATAAATATGGATCGAACAATATGCGTTGGTACCTTCTTTTTATTTCGCCTGTGTGACTTTTAACGTGTGATTTTGAGCCACGGCCACCTCGAATACGAATATAATAGTGGAGATTAATTTCCTCGCTGCGATGCGCGTATAATGAATATGCTCGTTGCAAGCGACTGTTTCTTTCTCGGTCGGAGAAATATTTACTAGTAATGAATATTTATCCTCTTATTCTTTAGCGTAATATAATTTTTACATTATGTGGGAGTTTACATAATCTTTGCTGCTTTGCTCGTAATACACGATTTAACTAGTAAATATAGATTTTCTGTAAATTACAATCAGCAGAACGTGAATATACGCTCTTCGCAAATGAATGTTTAGTTGTTTATATATACATACTCTTAACAATGAAAAGATTGAAGTGGTATCTGCCTTAATCATCTATTTCAGGTAACAATGGGATTTTTTTGAATCTAATCTATGTATACATCTCGCGGCTATATACGTATTTATTATTCTTTCCCGATGTGATCATGATCTATTGCATGTAGATATTGCGACAAACATATCGCTTTTGTTTCAAAACCTTTCAGTCAATCTTGTGAAGCATCATGTGCATCGATCTATGTGCATCGCAGGTATTGTCAAATGTGAACGAGAGTGAGAGTTGCATTCCCTGCAGGAGGAATCCTTTTGTTCAGGAAAAAACAATTACCAACGTAATAGACATCCGCCGATTAAAATCGATTTAAACACTTTTTATCAGTTTCATCAATTGTTGTTTCTAATCAAATGATTAAAGAATGGCATATCATTTGTTGCGATGTATCATTATCCAATATTAGAACTATCGCTTGTGTTAATTAAATTATTGATTAAATAAATCGACAGGACAGATTCCATTAACTATTTAAAATATTTCACATATTACAACGAACATAAATGCATATAAGTTATAAATTTATTTCTTATAAATTTCTCTATAATTCTCATAAACTTTTTGAATCGATGGAACTGACGATGGTTTCGTGAATTCTTACTATTAACGGTAAACAATGCTACTCAGCATTCGCGTTGTAAAAAATTGCTTTCCATATCATCGGCGTTTGATTTCTAAGATTGACATCTAAAAAAATCTGGACATTATCGAGAGTGATTCCCTTGCGCTTTCCATTTCGCGAAAGATGACGATCGATTTCTTCTTACGATCACCAAGGTTACTACTAAATAATTTTTAATCGGCTGTTCACGGTCATGGAAGACCAAATTTAAATTAAATTCCA
The DNA here is from genome assembly GCA_020341155.1 of Eciton burchellii. NCBI lineage: Eukaryota > Metazoa > Arthropoda > Insecta > Hymenoptera > Formicidae > Eciton > Eciton burchellii. Next base: position 1,479,380 of record JAHMML010000017.1, on the reverse strand, counting down.
CAATATTTCTTATTGGCAATCGGCAAAATTTAAAGTAATTTTGAATGATTCTCGCAACGACGGAATCGATTATTTCTCGGTGAATCAAATCATCGATATTTTAACGACGCTAATACTTTTGTATACAAATACGTTATTGACATTTATCTAAGGTGTACATTTAGTCACACGTTGCATCATGTCGAGGTAAATTTCATTGCATACATATTATTTTAATGAAAAAAACATGCTAACATAGAAATCACATATTCTCGCTTTCATATAAATCAACGTACGCATAGCCAGCTTGTGAATCTATAAAAACATTAATTAATTTGGAATTAAGAAACATCCTTAGTAAGAACTTATTTAACGTAAATAAAATAATTATACATACTTGATTAATTTATTTCGAAATCAGTTTTGCGATAAAGGTAAATCATACAATTTCTAAATCAGATGATTTTTATTGTGCACAATAATTTTTGGTATGCATATCAATTTGCAATAATTATCCGCGATTAATAATTTACATATGATTTTTAACCTGTTGCAGAAATGATTACGCTACAGCTTGTTTACCATGCTGCCTACCACCATATCCGCCGCCGTGCCCTATAATTTGTTGTACCCCACCTGTGAACTATCCCTCCATGCCTAGCGTGCGGCGTATCGAATGCAGGATGGTTTGTCCTCGACCCTGTCCACCACCAAAACCGTTTAAGACAGTGGTATCTGTATTATAAACAAAGATATTGATCTCTATCTTATCTAAGAACTTACAATAATGCAGAAAATATGACGCGAACTTTTCACTATTCGCGAGATAAGATAAAATTTATCTTTCAAAGGCATAACATAGCAAATTGATATCGATGTTACTCAAAAGAATTTTTCCAATCTTGGGGAGTCAACAAGAGTTGTGCGCAATAAATTCGTTATATCTTACAAGATACGTGAGAAAGTATTGAAAGCTATTTACTCGAGACTGATAGGATACTTTGGGGTAATAGTAGCGACAGAAGAACTAAGCAAAAATTTTGTTAAAGGTTTATTTGCCCATCTGCTCACCCTGTCCGCCCTGCCCGCCCTGTCCGCCGAAAATGGAAGTGACATATGTGCCATGCCCGCCGCCTTGTGCTCCTTGTCCTCCTTGTCCTCCTTGTCCTCCTTCTAATCCTTCTCCATGTCCTCCGTGTCCTCCGTGTCCTCCGTCTTCTAATCCTTCTTGTCCACCCGTTAACTGCTTTTACGTTCCGCCTTCCTGCGTTCCCTGCATACCCTGTCCACCATCTTCTTCATCTTCTCTATCTTGTCCTCCATCTGATCTATGCAAGTCACTGTGCCGTCAGTTTGTTATCATATTTTCCATTATTAGAATTTACTGCCGAAATTAAATGCAAGTTTCTCGTTCTGCAGTACCCTGTCCTCCCTGCTAGGAGTACTATAATTGGCGACTGGTTGGTAATTAACTGCACGCTAAACCGTGCCGAGTTCCTGTTAAACAAGTAAGGCGAATATTTGTTGAACAAGAATAGTTTATGAATCGCGCGATTAAAATTGCAAGATTTAGAATTGCAAAGTTCTGTTGAACTATGTACGAAAATCACGTATTACTTTATTATTTATTCATTTATTCGCTAAGTGATTTTAGCAGATATTTTATTATTTCTGAGGATTAGTTTCTATAATATCATGGTTAAAGTAAAATTTCTTTGCTTTCTAGCAAGTAAGGCAAGAAAACGTATACTTTGATAAACACTTCATCTTAAATAAAAGGAAGATTGATTTCATACAACCTTGTTCAATAAGATTAGCATGCAACGTCGCTTCGATCAAAAAAAGTATCACGAAGAAGATAATTTCAACGATTTGCTGATAATTTAAAGAGGATAACTTCAGCTAAGCGCTTCAGCCGATATCTACGAAACAAACAAATGATAACAATCGATATCATTGTTTATACGCAACAATATATAGCAGCATGTTTTTAACTTTAGTGGATCGTTGATTCGAGATTTGTAATATTATCCCAGACAAAAATTTATCTTCTCTTGTAAATCTGTTTGATGATGACCGATAAATTTAAAATGATTGTTCTAGATTATTGTAAAGTATGACACTTTTGATGTCCCATCATATAAATTGTAAAAGATATAATGATAAACCTTATTACAAAAATAAAAAATTTATCTTCCTGTATCGTGTTTATTGACAATTTATTCCTTATAATTTCTCGAAAATAAATGCCTATCTAATTTATGTCGCTTTTATCCTCCCATTATTTCCATATAATTATTATCTTATGCTGGGAGTGTATGTAACTAATTTCAGCATACGTTAACTAATTTTAACAAGGAATACATAACTAATTTTAACGCACGTTAATACAATTCGTCGCCATTGTCATGTAATCATGTTTCCATGACAACTAATCGTATACTTGTCCCTTCGCTTTTTTAAACGTCAAAACTCGCGATCTCCTTTCGGCGGTAGCACAAAATCTGATCTGAGAATTCTATCACCAAGTTTAAACGATGATCTTCTGATGGCAAGTGTCGCGCTATCCAAATTTATATCCAAGCAAAATTCAGAATAATGAAAAATAGGTAAATCTCTCGAAATTACGGATCAAGTCAACCAGATAGGAGCCTCTTGAAAAATCTTCTATCAGAAAAGTCCCAATCGAGGATAATTGTAACTATAAAGAATCTAAGACATCTACGGCACGGTGAGCTTACAAAGTACGAAATATCAGAAGCGACTGCAATCTGCGAAGCTGCGATCCATTCGTGCGGAATTTGCACAAGTCGTGCTCGCTGCACGATTTCGCTAAGCACGATCGGATAATATGTTGCCGGACGAGATGCAACCCCCGAAAACCAAATTTCTCCCTCAAGATAAAACGAAAGAGGTACGTCCAACTTTCACATCTCGACTCAAGAGTTTTCCTGCTGAGAAGATCAGGAAATTAGACAATGCACCAGTGTTCTCGCCTGAATCTGTCGATCCTTCAATTACGCAACAAGATCTTCAAGAAAACAACTTCTTCGCCAATTCGATTGCAAGAAGCAACAATGGTCAGGGTGATGCAATCTCTACTCAATACTCGACGTTTTATCAACAACCAAAGGTTTGAATTTTAAAGAGTTCTTAATTTTGATTTTAATTTGTACCATATATTCGGTATACAACATAAAACAAGAAATCTTTTATTCAGGATATACCATCGAATTTTATCGAATTTTATTGATATCACCTTTTTCAGGATACATCTAATCTAACTCAACAGCAAATCGCGCCTAATTTTCAACACATCAATCAAGCAAACTCGCAAAGTGAAAGCTTGCTGACTCAGCAGATGATGTCCCAGGAAAAACAGGCGCATCGTCCTTTCGTGCCAATTGCTTTTCAAGGATCAGTTGGTCGCGATCGATCACCAGGAAATCCATCAATCGTGACAAATCCGCAAACGATTATTCAGACGCCTCCGATGCAAGTCGCGCCATCGCAAATGCAACAATTCACGAACGATGAGGAAACTCGCGAAGGATCTGCTATTCTGGATACGTACGAAAAGCAACCGGTCGGTGGCCGAAACACGGCCAATCACAGACAGATGATGATGCAAATGCAGCAGCAACAGCAACAGCAACAGCAGCAACGGCAGCAACGGCAAGAACAGCAGGACCAACAGCAGCAACAGCAACAACAACAACAGCACAAGCAACAGCAGCAGCAGCAACAGCAAATGCAGCAGAAGCAAGCGTCAGCGGTTCGAGACATAAACGCATCGTCGAATGTTCAATCTGCAAACTATCATCATATGCAGAACTCGCTCCAGCAAAATCCTCATCAAGTTTACCAACAGATGCAGCAGGCAGCAGCGTATCATGCGCAAGCGTTGCAGCAACCACATGTCCAAATGCAACCAATGTTTAAGCAGCAAGCGCATGATGCTTCAGCAGCTGCTTATTACAGTCATTATGTCAATCGACAATTATCACCGCAGGTTTGCGCACAAGGAATGACGTCGCCGCAGGACATGTCAGTAAGCCAGATGAAGATGATGCAACATGGTCTGCTGAATCATCCGCAGAATTTTACGTATCCTAATGTTCAAAATGCGTGGACGCAGAATGCAGAACGCAGATGGATGCAGGCGATGAACCAAAATCGACAAATTCCGGTTCAGCAGTCATTGAGATGCAAGTGTTGTCACCAAACGCAAACTATGCCAATTGCTAATTTCAATCATCATCATCAGCAGCAACAGCAGCAGCAACAGCAGCAGCAGCAATTGCAGCAACAGCAGTTGCGTCAGCAGCAGCAGCAGCAGTTGCAGCAGCAGCAGCAGTT